>ML834194.1:26526-44552 GCA_009831015.1 Picea engelmannii
ATAGAAAAAAGCAACTTCTTTTCTCAGGAAAAGTTCTTCTTCCTTCTCTCTTCAGGAACTCAGGCCACTGTGACCCCTCTAAAGGCAATAGATAGGTTTACATCATTAACGATCATAAGGATGACGAAAATAATGTGTAACACCCCATTGCATTTCAATGTTGATAACAACAGCCAAAAGAACCTCATCTCAGCTGAGGTCGTCAAACAGTTGGGGTTGTCGACAACACCACACTTGCAACCATACAACATCGGGTGGCTTCAACAGGGACAAGATCTTTGTGTCAGCCAGCAGTGCCACCTGTCCTATGGAATCCATCCCTTCAAGGATGAGGTAGTGTGTGATGTTTCCCCTCTTCATGTCTGTGATGTTGTTTTGGTCCAACCATATATGTGGAAGCATCATGTTATTTATAAGTCTCGACCCCGTAGTGTCATTATTACTTTGGGGGATCAACTCTATGGGATACCAGAGGTAGTTCTGACTATTGTTCCACCAAAACAGTACCACAAGGTAATCTCTCATACTGAAAAATTCATCCTCTTCATAGTATGTTCAAAGAATGCACATAAGGCCACTACAACCACTGCAGCCTCAACACCTTATATCCAGTAGAAGAAGATTGCAGAAGAGAAAGCATATATTGTTTATTCACCTACAATGGTGCCTACACAATGCCCCGTCAAGCTCAGATACAACAAGTTGGTGGAACATATTCAACCCCGCTAGCAACATGTTCATGACAGCCTTCCACAAACCAAGCAACACAACTTCTCCGACAAGGCGCATAGCTCACCAAGATTCAGATTCAGAAAACAATTTCCCCTCTTGCCCGAGCACTCAACGTAATGGAGACTATTTCTTCCTAGGGGGGAGGATTGATCCAGGTGGATATTAGTGGCCACCCACCTGTTCCAAATTCCAACTAGCTCATCTTGACAGTTTTCAATTCAACACGTTTCTTTGTAATGGGGACATGTTTTTGTAATTGTCGGTTTTTCACTTACGGGGTTGTCCTAAATCCCTATAAAGCATCCAGGTGGATATTGGTGGTCGCCCACCTATTCCAACTGGCTTATTTTGGAAGTTTTCATGTCATTGCATCTTTTTGTACTTCGAGGGCCATTTTGGGGCTCTAAACAATGTTTTCTTTGCTTGCTACAATCAAATTCTCGACGAAGTTAGATTTTGACGGCATAATGCATAGTTCTCGAAAAGACCTTTCCAACGGGCTATCACATGCCTAAAACAAAGATCGTATGCAAAAGTTATGACTCTGGGAAATTAATGTACTAACTTACCCCAACGAGGCCCACATGACTTTTGGTGCTTCATCTCCTAGGGTTAGGTTTTTGGATGTCTAGAGTTTTGGCATTCGTGTTTATCATAAAAAGGCCTTCAGAGCCTTATTGTGATCATCTTCTTGTGAATGAGCATAGCCGTCAGACCTCTTCTCAGAGATAAAGCTGCCACCATTCTAGTGAGTCTTGCACTCTATATTTTTACAGTCTCTGTACATTTCTTTCATTAATAGAAATCATGTATTGTCGTATTTCTCTGTTTCTGGAAATTTTGATGTGTATTTCATTGTAATATACCTACTTTCATTTCATTCCGAAAATAATCTAGGTCATATTTGTTAAACATAATTTCTATATGAGATATGTTCAAATTTCGATTGAAGTTTTGATGATAATATCTCACGGTAACTATATGTTTGATACAATTGAGATGATATATATGTCAAGTAAGAACAACTGATGGTTGATATAATCTTAAAAGCACGAGGACATTGTTATTGTGGCGACAATAGAACCCCATGCTATGCCTTGATCAAATGGAGCTAATGATTGGCTTGAGTTTTCTTGTGGGACATCCTTACAGTAAAACTTTGAAAGTTGTCACTCTTTTTGCATGTGAAAGCCTTAGTAAAATATGGAACACATGTTGACGGGTGTTTATGACACACCGTCAATGAGAAGGGAAGATCCGATCCGAGGTTGTTTAATAACCCAAGCTGTTTAAAGTAACCTACCCTGACGGGTTTTACGGCTCCGTTGGCCGGTGAAAATACTAAGGTAAACTAAGAAAACAAAATGATTATCTATATTTACAAAACTACTAAGTACTTTTGCTACTTTAACAATAAAAATACCACATAGTCTTATTCATATACAATACATATGTACAAATACAAGGTTTATGCAAGCCTTGTGAAACTGAAAATTACACTATTGAAGCAGAGTTTTATGTCACACATGAAAGATAATAAAAACCGTTATGTAACTAATTAATAAGGAGAATTAATATGATTCATAATGATATAACTAAAATGATCAAAGCATTTAAAGTTTTAAATTGTTATTGTTATTCATTCAAAAATAAATTAACTAATAAAAGATAACTAACCTATTGTTGATCAACAATAAAAGAAAGAACTAAGATATTTGTCTTTCTGTGTAAGGCATGCTCCAGTAACCTGTTTTCCAAGCAGAAATCTATGGAAAGCACTATATAGAAAAGCAAAAGAAAATTTATGATATTACCTGAAGAAATTCAAGCAATTTTAATAATTTGAAAGCGATTTGTAAGAAACAAAAAGACAAATATAATCCATGTGGCATTATGTGATTCAAAACATAGAGATGGAAACAACTCCAATCTTATGCAAATGATATAACAGATTTAAATGTTCGATATAACTCAGAACACAAAGATATATGTTTATATTTAATGTACCACATGGATTATAATAACCAGAAACAATGAACCATATCATGAAGAGATAGAAGAAAAACATAAAACCATATAATGATGAACAGTCTAAAGCTAACTCATACAACATATGTTTTCATGCTTTGAAAAATATGAAAAATAATATGACTACTAAATAATCACATCACACAATTTGTTATCCAGACTAAAGCCAAAGAGCATATTGTATTTTCATATCTTTCAAAAAAAATTAGTCCATGCTTCCATGTTCCAAAAAGAACTCCTTTGTATCTGGGAAAGTATGAGTATTTAAAACATATCATTGATCTATTTTTCATATCCAAAAGATAGAGACAGATCTTCAAAAATAACCCTTAATTTAGGTCTGCAACAACAATCTCAATGTAATTTTTCCAGAGTGGTTACATCCTTAAAATTATTTTTCTAAAGTGTTTGAAAAGAAACAACTTGCAAACTTAGAAGCATCTCATGGTGATTCACTGTTTTAGCAACATTTGAAATTCACTCCTTCTTAAGACCTGAAAAGAGATAAAAATAAAATTAAATTAAAAAAAAATCTCATAAACCAATTACAGACAAGCTATAGAATTTGTGATTCTGTAGATATTCTAAGAAAACATGAAAATAAATTATGTTGCAACAAACCAATCAAATCATTAACTCTAAATTTTTTTTACCAATTCAAACATTTGAAAAAGAGGAATATGACATTTTTGAATTCATAACAACGTTGACATTAGTTGAGTGTTTAATAATGATGTCCCTTGATTTCTTGGATCTCTTGTTCTCCCTGGGAGAAGTTTATTGCATATCAACTCTCAAATCAAAATTTTCTCTTTCCAGATCTCTATTTTGAGCCAACACCTGGTTAAGATGGGCTTGCAAGTACGGGATGTCTTGATAATATCTTTGAATCCAAGTGAAGCATTCCTCACAATACACTTGTTCCAGTCTCGGTAGAGGACGTGTATTCTCTGAGTTTATTGGTTTACCTTGTGTTATCATCGTTTTCAGATCATTTTGTATTCATGTAAATCCTTCACGTTCCCTAAGAAACGGAGGCAAATTCGAAACGAAATCATATTGTGATGAATCCACTCTAGTGGAATCAAGGCTTACATTGTCGACATAATTTGTGTCTTCTATTACTATTGTCGGAACGAGCTTGCTATGATTTTGACATTTGTTTCTTGTCATCCTCGACAAAAGCCAACCACTTCTATTATTTTTGAAATACGGGTCACTAGTATCATGTTTAATCTATTTCCCTTTACTTTTAATTTTATTGTTATCCTCCGTATCTTAGGCTGCACATGACCAAGGGCGTTTGGTGACCTATCCCTCAAACGACTCAGGATTTCTTCCAAAGGACTCTTTGGAATGAAATCACGTTTTTTAGAAGTGATTTCGGTTACATGAGGAAATTTGACCGGATCACTGGTAGATAAGACGGAGTATTTCAGGATCTGAACCTCAACTCAGAAATCTTGGAGAGAGTGAGACGAAATATTTGGACATATAGGTTCATCATTACCCTGAGTTAAATGAGAATCAGGGTGAAATTGCGAAGGAATAAACCCATTCCTAAAAAGAAAATTATGTCAGGTATCCCATGTGTTCATCAATTGGGAATTCACTAAAATGTGAATCAAACCATGATGGAACAAGCTAAATTTGGGGTTAGGGTTCTACCTCTGGTAGAACTTAGACATTTTCCTAAGGCTCTTGAGCAAATAAAAAGGAAAATTCAACCTGAACCCTAGGAAAATCATTAGCAATCGTATGTGAAACAATAATACCAGCCCATAACGCCCTTCACAAGTAATAAATTATTTTATTACCAACAGTAAACCATGGCAGCAGGTTTTAAACAATTGTATAGGCATACCTTTCACATTATAGCCCGATTTTATGGAGACCAACATGGAATGCCATAGTATACTATCTATCTTCTTATTCTTAAACCATCGATCACCTTCCTGTGACAAACCAGTTGCCTCAGCTATGGATTCCTTTCTCACCTACAATTGAATGTCACCTATCTTGGCTTTGGTTCCGTTGAACGTTTTAGAAAAAGCATGTGCAACCTCTAGGTTGAAACCCTCAAAAGACTAAATGAATTTTATCCAACCGAAATGGACTAGGTCGTCTACAACGTCATCATGGGATAACAATACTTGTGAGCCATTTGGCTCCACTCTAACCACAGGGACCATCATCTTGCGAACAATGTACCAGAAGACAGAAAACAGAGAAGTTTGTGCTCGAGCAAACCCAAAACAATAAACGGTTGAGTTTGCATGGCTAGTGGTGAACCAAAAACTAAGGGTTTGAAGAGACATTACCTTGATTTCCCACTCTAAATATTGATTAACCACCAAGAACTAGAGGACCGAAAACTCAAAACCCACTTTGTTTGCTAAAACCTACTCTATGGTCATGAAGGACCATCCTGAAGACGAAATGAATGCGTTATTGATGAACAGGACAAAGAGTCAATCATTTCAATGAATGGACACTAACTGTGTCATAAGTTGACAGGACAGTGACAATTATCCCATCATAACATTCAGATCATATGGTGGGGGGAAAATGCATAACCAAAATTCGCAAAGGATAAGAAATGTATTAGAACTTTGAAAATTGTTTTAATCATGAGATCAGATAAACAACACATCGACTTATTTTTGCCCTAAGTTATGAATAATTCTACAAAATTTAACATCGTTGTATATCCACCAGTGAATCATGATCTAAATGCTTTATGCTTTTAGATTTTCAATTAATACAAATAGTTTTTTTTTTTAATTACATAGGGTGGACACTTTTAAGAATTCAATAAATGACCTTGTGAAAAGATTTCAATTTCATGCTTTCCAGTCATGAAATTGAGATGGGTAAACACGATATCTATCTAGGAAATAACTCCAAAACAACTGATCAACAAAAGTGATCACCATAAACTATCAATTTTGTTGTATATACATGCTAAGCAATGGGTACAAAAATTCTCTCGTTGCAATTTTGTGTTTCAAATATCGAAGAAACGAGATAGTAGTTTGGCTGGAAATAATGGCGACTTACTGGGTGAAGCAATTATCTCTGCATCATCAAACCTTCATGTCAGGGAAAACAAAGACTTGGATAACATTGCTTTGAAACAAATTTCACTTTAAGATTAAACATATTAAGATTAGCTCAGAAAAAGATTAGCACAGTCATACTCAGAAAAGAAGTGTTTTAACAAATGATTATAAGTTGAAGATTAGTTTTGATCAAAAGTCGACGATATTTATAAAGGTAACTTCAATAACATTGACAGGGCCATTGTTGCCAGCAAGCATTCATAGCCTTGACAGGGATGTCATTTAACCCACTCAAGTACTTTAATCCCATCCAAAAGTTGTTTATCCATGATATAAACTTTTTTAATATATGATCAACTTATAAAACATACCTGATGTATCTCGAACCCGACATTGCTTCGCTGCCAGTAGGCCTGTTTAGTACCCCAACAAAGTTGTCTTGGTATCATGTGCACATTTACCCTCTACCAGCAGGCTTGTTCAGTACCCCGGTGGGTTTACACACATTTCCCACACATTAAAGTGTTTACAACCCTCCTTAGTCATTTATAATGATAGAATTTGGAGATTTCAAACAAACAAAGAGGGCGGGGTGATATTGGAGATTGATAATCAGGCAGATATATGATCGATCACTATTATTTGTTTTTTTAGAACTGGTAATTCTATAATGGTTTAGACATTTAGATTTCAATCAAGAAAACATCTAGAGGATAGGGAAGCTCTTTGAGGTGATCTTTTTATAACTGGGATGGTGTAAAAATTTTAAAGGTAACCGTACTACCCAAAGATCTCGACAAAGTTTTAGGAATAATACTTTGGCAAAGAACTTCAAGGATAATTGTCTTATAAACCAATTATCTGAGCTAAGTCTTCGTATTGAAAATGTTTGAACTATTTCAATTATCATCCAATCATGAATCCGATGATAAAAGTTCCCTTCCATAGTCATTTGTGAGTCAGCAATAACTCAATCAAGTAGAAAATAAAGAAAGCAACAAAAATAATCAAAAGAAAACAAATTGCACACAACTAGGGATATTTACAAGGGGTCGGGTATTATTTTGATCAAGCGAAATACTTCTTGAGAGTCTGGCCATTCACGGGGAAGTGTTTAGTTGTCCCTCCAAGTTTTGTAGACGAAAGGAGCTAGGACCCAATTTTTCTGCAACAACAAAGGGTCCCAACCATAGATTTTGAAACTTAGTGTGTTCTCCTTTTTCCTCGTGCTTTATCCCATTTGAGAACCAAATCTCCTACGTCAAAGTTTCTATCAGAGGATGAACTTGCGTCAAACCAGTGTTTAAAAATTTGTTGGTGCTGGTCCAGTTTCTGTTTTGCTTGTGTCCTAATTTCTTCCAATTTAAGTAAAGCATTTATTCGATTTTCTAAAGGAGGACATTCTTCTTCTTGAACCTTCTGAGATAACTGAAGTGATGGGAGAAAGACATGGGGAGGAAGGATAACGTATCTTCCGTATACGAGGAAGAAAGGAGAATTATCGATGGATGCTTTTGGGGTGACCTTATCAGCCCACGGTGTGTTATATAATGCATTGCGCCAATTCTTTTGATCACCTGACACTGTTTTTTTCAGTATTTTAATAAGATTTTTGTTTGTTGACTCAGAGAGGCCATTTCCTTGAGGATAATAACTAGTGAGGTATTTCAACTTAATTCCCTTTTCTAAAGCATAAACATTCATGTCCAATGAAGAAAAGTAAGAAGCATTGTCAAAAACTAAACATTCAGGTATCCTGAAACATGTGATGATATGAGAATTTAAGAATGAAATTACCTTATTAGTGTTTACTACCCTTAACAGTGAAGCTTCAGACCACCTTGTAAAATAATCCGTTGTCGCGAGAATGTATTTGTGTTGTTGTGAAGAAGGGAGGTTAATTCGCCCTATGATATCCAAGCCCCACTGTTGGAATGGCGTGCCTACTGTAACGAGCTGCAAGGGGAATGCAGCCTTCTTGAATCGTCCTGCAACTTTTTGAAAAATTACACACTTGCGAGCCACAGCATGAGCATATTTAAATAATGTGGGCCAATAGTACCCAGCCCTAAGTACTTTGTGGGTGGTTGTATTCCCACCAAAATGACCCCCGACATCACCAGAATATAGCTCAACTAAGACTGTTTCAACTTCTTCCCTTTCCAGGCAACACAGAAATACACCATCAAAATTATTTCTAAACAATACATCATTAATTAATTGAAAAGATGCAGATCTGAGCCTTAGCGCTCTTCTGTTTTTGGGATCGATTATTCAAGGAGTAGTTTCATGCAACAAATAAAACCTGATATCATTATACCAAGAATTAGGAATAATTTGTGTACAACATATTTGTGTTTCATGATGAAGTGTTTCAGCTGGTACTGCTAGTTCATTATCAGGCATTTCGACTGAGTCAGCCACCAGTTTGCAAATACCTTGGCCTCTAACAATTTGTATTGGTATGATTTTGAGATCATACTCTTGAAGAGAGGTCATCCAATTGGCCCTTTTTTCTCCAAGCTCCTTCTGAACTAATAGATTTCTTACTACAGGGTAAGGAACAATGATTTTTATCCTGGATTTCAAAAGATAAGTTCTAAAATGTTTTATTTCCTTAAAGACAACATATGCTTGTTGATCAACTGCATGATAATTTAATTCTTCTCCTTTAAAGGCAGAACGCATAAACAAAATGGGGATTTCATTATTTTCAGCGTTTTTCTGGGTAAGTACAACAGTGTATGATCTGTCTGATGCAAAAGTATAAAGCGTGAATTCTTTGGAGAAATCAGGACTCATCAAGGAGGGAGCTTTTGTTATAGATTTTCTAATAGAATTAAAAGCTAGGTTTTCTTATGGTCCCAATTTAAAAAGAACGTCGGTTTTAATCATGTTTTGCAGGGGCCTAACCATCTCAGAAAATCTTGGAACAAAACATCTGACAAAATTTAATTTACCCAAAAAAGATTCCATCCTTTGAAACTATAAATCCAAGTAATTTTCCCTGCTCTACTGCAAAAAGTGATTTCTTGGGGTTCAGTGAAATATCGAACTTACGACAACACTCTAGTACAACCCTGAGATGTGACAAGTGATTTTTTTTATTCTTCGAAAATATAGTGTTATCATCTAGGTAAACAACAATTCACTGGTTGACAAGGCCATAAAAAGCAATATCCATTTCCTTTTGGAAAGTGGCTCTGGCATTAATTAATTCGAAAGGCATTTTTTGATAGGCATAAGGGCCCCAAGGGGTGCAGTATGTGGTTTTTAATTGACCTGACGGAGACACGAGGACTTGGTTGTACCTTGAGAAACCATCTAATAAGGATAGCCTTTCAGAACCATATACTTGTTGCAAGATTTGTTCCATTGGAGGAACATGATAAATGTCTTTATCGGAAGCTTGGTTTAAGTTATGAAAATCGACACAGAGTCGTATTTCTTCGTTCTTTTTTCTTATCGGGACCAAGTTGGATACCCATTGGGAATGCCGAACCAGAAAAATGATCTTTGTTGTTAATAATTTATTCAGTTCCTTTTTTACTGTGGGTTCTAATTTAGGATGCATTTTCCTAAGTTTTCGTTGAAATGGTTGGGTTTGGGGATTCATGGGGATTACATGTTGTATTATGTTTGGATCAAAGGTTTTCAAATCATCGTATGCCCAAGCAAATAAATATTTAAATTCCTTAAACAATTTTATGAATGCAGATCTTTCTTGTTGAGAGAATCCTTTGCCCATATTAATGTTCTAAGGGTTATCTCGCGTTCCTAAATTTACAGTTTCATATAGCAACGAGGAACTGTTTGTTTGACAGTTAACCACTCCCCTAAATTTTTCATGTAAATCATAAAACTTTTTTAATCTAACGACAAACTTAGGGATAGAATTTACCAAATCAGATGATGTTTCAACAGAACGAGGATCAGATATTACCCAAAAATCATGGAGATTTTCATTGTGAGTATTTTCATCAATTACAACATCTTGGAAAGTGTCGTCCATATGCAGAAAATGTATGATTTGTTGATCATCGTCAAACACTCACTAGTTGGTGATATTGTCGGGGATTGATGGCCTGAACATTAATTCAACAAAAAATGCATTAGGAGAGAAACCTTCAGCAAGTAATAATTTTGATGCAACATTAGCCAACAAATTTGCTTCAGAATTACAAGATCTGGGAATATAACTTATGTTAAAAATGAGAAATTTGTGAATTAAGTTCGATACCCCAGTCTGGTAGTTTTTGAGGTGAGGTGATAAACAATGAATAACATTTTTCACCTGTCTAACTACAATTTCAAAATCGCCAAATACCATCAATCTTTGGACTTCAAGGTCTATGGCCTTCTTGAGTCCCTGTAGGGCGAAGAAGATCCAGGTGGGGAAGGAGAAAGTCCAGATCCCCCAACACCTTGGATCAGTGCTTCGAAAGGATCGATAATGGTATCACATAATGCGTGATTGGTCGAACCAATGGCAAGAGGATCTTCTTGATGATTGGAAAAATCAAGGGGTTGGTGTAATTGTTCACCAAATTGTCTAAGTCTGGACAATGTGCCTTGGGTTCTTATTATTGATTGGCGAGAATTACAGATAATTTCTTATACAACAATTCCTTGCGGAATCAGTGTCATAGGTTCAATGGGAATGTTAATTAAGGCTTTTGACGTAATGGTTGGATCAGGTACAATGGTAGGGTATGAGCGACTACGAGTCACGACATGGGAGTGGTTATTTAGGGGATTCTTTCAACCTCTTCGTGTCATTAATGAATTTCAGGCCCTCCTTTCCAATGGGCTATCACACACCTAAAACGAAGATCGTATGCAAAAGTTACGACCCCGGGAAGTTAATGTACTAACTTACCCCAACGGGGCCCACATAAATTTTGGCGCTTCATCTCCTAGGGTTAGATTTTTGGATTTCTAGGGTTTTGGCATTCAATTTTATCATAAAAAATCCTTCAGAGCCTCATTGTAATCATCTTCTTGTGAACGAGTGTAGTCGTCACATCTCTTCTCAGAGATCAAGTTGCCACCATTCTAGTGAGTCTTGCACTCTGTATTTTTACAGTCTCTGTACATTTCTTTCATTAATAGAAATCATGTATTGTTGTATTTCTCTATTTCTGGAAACTTTTATGGGTATTTCATTGTAATATCTCTGCTTTCATTTCATTCCGAAAATAATCTGGATCAATGGTATCAGAGCAGGCTGCTCTTGATCGTTTTTCAATGGATGTCCCTGACGAGGTCCGAGTATAGAAAGTTGGGTCTCGAGCTTGTCTCTCTCTAGGAAAATTGCTCTCGCACGCCCAAGAAACCCTCTATGGTGGTAGAAAAGAAAATTGACGGAGTAAAAGATTCTATTAACATGTTGCTTGAGCAAGCTCTCATGTGACAGAGGGACGAAATGATGGAGAATTTTTCCCACATCCTTCAACACTTGCCGATAGCAACAAGCGCATCTTCATCAAGTGACCACTTTGGAGGAACCTCTCCCTTCATGTTACACATTATCTTGTCACCCTTATGACCGTTAATGATGTAAACCTATCCTTTGTCGTTAGAAGGATCAATGGCCTTAATCCTTGAAGACGAATGAAGATACTTTTTCCAGAGAGATGAAATTATACTTTTTCCTTTGTTAAAAACCTTATAAAAATGGATCATGGCACCTTGATTAGTGTTAAGGGTGCGACGATCTAGGATCGTCGCAGGTTGCACCACAGTGGTCTGTGACATCATCACAGTTTTGTTAGTGTTAAGGGTGCGACGAATTTCGTACGAAGGAAAAAGAGGAATTTCTTGAAAGTTCTAGAATAGAAGCTTCGAGGGGGAGGTGGCCTCCGATCGGTTTGGATCTGAGTCGCATCCCTGATCTCTTGGGATCATCCTAACCTCCTCACCCTATCCTTTTCATCCTATAAAAGGAGAGGAGTTCTCATGGGGAAAGTTAGCTTTATTGGGATTGAGTTGGCTAGCTTTTGGTGTGAGCTTGAGTAATTTTTGTGGCTTTGAGCTTTGCTTTGTCAAGATAGATTGTTGATCTCATAATCTGTGGAGCAGAAGTGTGTGGGAAGCAAAGAACTATTGGAAGGGACCTTACAACATCAAGGCATTGGTTTTATTCTCCTTTTCATATTTCTAACACAACAATATATTTCTTTCCCATAAAATTGTCCTTATTTTATTGTATGACTCCTTGATCACATACATAGGTTTTGTTGAGTATACATTGTTGCTTTCTCTTCGTTGGCTTGTCTCTTTTTATAGGTTCAGCATCCCATAAGCCTTGGAACGGAGCGAGGATGACACTAGCGAGGAAAAATGACATTTAACAGGTATGTCATTTATCTCTTGTTAGTTAGTATGCTTGATGATTAAAACTTAGGGAAAGTTTTATATTATGTCTTGTTTGGTTCTAGTTTCGAGGTGAAACTAGGGAGATCTGTTTGTGTCTGCACTAACCGATTTGTCCGATAATAAAATTGGCGACCATACTGAGGAACATATTTTTTTCCTAGTTTGTCTTGTTTTCTTGCTTTGATCTCCTGGGTTCTGTTTTTTGAGTTACTGGGAGATCCAGGTTGACTCTCTGACTGTTTAATTTCACTGGAAAACCTTCATTCTTTTTATTTTTTCCATTTTTCCTTTGATCGTCGCACCCTACTTTGAGAGACAGTGCGACGATATAGGATCGATGCACCCTACCTTTTGACACAGTGCGACGTCGTCGCACTGTATTTGTTCTCTAGCCTACAACGATCAAGGATCGTCGCGATGTGTTAGTCTACAACCTGTGACAATTCTGAAAAAAAAATAAAAATAAAAATAAAAAAAAAAATAAAAATAAAAATAAAAAAAATTGATGGTTTTTCTTACCCAGATATTAGATATGGTTTTGGGGTGATTTGTTGGGTCTGATTACAATCTGCTTGACAACTTTGAATTTGATTTTAGCTATATTTGAAACAAAAAAAATTATTTCTTGCCTTGCATTAGGTTGGGGGCATCTTTGCATTTGAAGTAGCGAATTGCATGGTTTTTGGCATTTTTTGGTCTTGAATTCTGAAAAAAAATTCGGCCAAGAATCATGTATTGGTGTACAATCTCTTTGCCTCATTTCTTGAAGATCTTGATATTAATGAGTTTAATAAAATCTTGGGACATTGTGCATCTGGGAATGATAAATGTTTTCTCCTTCTCGTAATATAGCTTTCATCGAAGTGAAATATTTGCATTCTCATTTCTTTGCATTGTTTAGAGTCGGTCAAAACATCATTTAGTCCACACCATTTTCCTCTTGAGTAAACAACAGCCTTAAAATAAAGCACTTATAAAAATTGATTAGACATTTTTATATTTTTTGGTAGCAAACCTACATTAGATTAGTTGCAAACAAACATAGAATCTTGTGTTAGGGAGCGGTGAAATCCACTTGCTAAATTTTGTCCTAGGAATCTCTTCTAACACAAGGGTCAATCATGAGGTCGCATTAGGACTGGCAGAGTTACTCACCCTGCTTTGTTGGTCTTAGTGTAGAGATTGTGTGTATTATTAGGGATCACTTGAGAGGAAAATCCTGTGGGGACCTTCTCGAGTTGATTTCGGGATTAGATACCCTACCTTTGTGCATGAATCAGATTGTCGATTGTTTCCCCAGACATCATTGTCGTAATTGGTAACCTTAGTGGCCTATCTCTTTAGGGTCTTTACAGGAGGTGACGGTGAAGGGGAAAGTCTTCGTTGTACCTGGAATCGACGTTGGCCAAACTCACTCGAGCTCCTTGGAGGGTATACCCAGGTGTAAGTCCATTAAGCAGGTCATCAACGTAACTTTTCCACCCGCTCTATCTCAGCCCCTTCTTACATTGTTCCCGCGACATTGGATTTCATCACCAACTAGTGCATTCATTGTGAGAGGGTTTTGTTTGCTTGCTTGCTTACTAGATTTTTAGCGTGTGTTGTTTGTTTTCCCTTACAATCCTTAAGTTGGATTTGTGTTTAGTGGCGTCAGTTCTTGGAACGACCAATGACACAACCCTTACTCTGGGGGAGCCTTTTGTTTTTCCTTCTTACGAAAATGTTGGTCCTCCTTACATCACTACTTTGAGCCTTCCAGGTCTCACAATTGGATTATCGGTATGCTTGTTTTCCACTCAAGTAATCATGAATGCAGCAAGTGCTTCAGTTGTAATCACTTCCCCCAAAGAACATCAACCTCATGTGGATCCTTCACCTTCTTCACCAGTAAGAGCTTCTTCGCCTTCTTCACTTGCACAGTCTTCTTCTGTTTCATCTTCTTCGCTGAGTGAAAGCTTTGAAGATAGTAACCCGGTGGATAAGAAGAAGAAGAAAAGGAATATTAAGAAGAAGAAAAATAAGAAAGGGTCCAAACTTCCAACCACTGTCGTACATGTTGGAAAACAACCAATTATTGATAATCGTGTTGGGAGTGTTGATGATGCCAAGATCACCCAAACAACCCATAAGCCCAAGTACCCTTGTAGGGTTTGTAAGGGTATCCATCTTCTTAAGGATTGCTTTGGTCTATCCAAGGTTATAGAAGCATGGTCTACACACCCTCACCAGCCCATGTCGTCAGCCTCTGAACAACATGTTGATGACCTTCCGTCAACTAGTCAGGATACCGTTGGGAAGAAGAAAAGTAGAGTCAAGTTCTCATGTAGGTTATGCGAAGGGATTCATAAAACTCACATTTTCCCTTGTATGGACAAAGTCTCGAAATTACTGGAAGACATGACTGTTTCCTAGCCCCAACTTCTAGTTGCTTATCGCAAGCTCACTCTCAACCCACCTGTAGTTGATGGAATGATCAATCTGGTCCCTTCGTCGGTCAGTTTGGTTGATCATGTAGTCAATCTGGTCACGTCCTTAGTTGAGCATGTTGACAAAGTGGTTGATCTGATCCCATCCTCGGTCGATCCCATTCTCCTGTGCAACCCAAGCGGTCTATATGTTTCCACCCGTCGACCCCATACTCCCCTTGGAGAATGCAACCTAAGTGGTCGATATGATCTCGTCATCGGTCGATCCTACTCTCCCACTAGAGAGTAAACCCGATACTAGCCATGTTTTTCTTGTTGATACAGAATCTACCGTGCTAGGGGTAATTCCTCCTTCTCCCGTGAAACCCCCTCCAAGTAATGAGGCCATCCTTTTTTATTGGGGTGCACTAACTGGACCTCGTCTTCCCTCTCACATTCCTTTCAATATTATCGTACAAGTTTGTGGTCAGGACGTTCCTCAGACGTTGATAGATGAAGGTGCGTACGTTAGTATTTTGTCCTCTATTGCTTGGCAAGCTTTGGGTTATCCTCAGCTTGTGTTGGTTACGCAGAATTTGTTATCTTTTAACAGAAGAACCAGTCAACCTTTAGGGAACCTTCCTCAATTTCCCGTAACTTTGGGAGGAAAAAATGTCTTTATTGACGTCATGGTAGTCCAAGACCCCTTGGATTTTGATTTACTCCTTGGGCGAGATTATGTCTATGCCATGAAAGCTATCGTGTCCACTCTTTTTTCGTGTGATATCTTTCCCTCACGATGGAAGAGTTGTAACTATTGATCAAATTTCATTTGTTGGCCCTGACTTGACCACCAACTCAATGACCTCCCTAGATGGTTTGTATATTCATACAGTATCTCCCCCGCCACAAGTCAATTATGTGGCGTTGTCTCCCAAGCCTTCAGCTACCGATGCAGATGAGCCTCTCACTATAAGATCAATTTATTATGACTTGGATCTGGTAGTTGACATGGTGATCTCTTCGATATGGTCTTTAGAGCTTGATCTCCTTACCCCTGTCACGACCCTCGACATGTGTTCCTTCCAGAGTGTATTTCTTTCGTCAAGTGAAGATCTCTTGAAAGCCATGACCGATTTTTGTCCCTTGACATGGTGTCCTTTCAAAGCATTGTCCTCTTGGAAGCCGTGATCAAGAAGAGAATATTTGAGCACGGTTTTCTAATTTCAAGCTCATTAAAAAATGAAACCAGATTTTGAGCATGGTTTTCTGATTTCAAGCTCATTAAAAAATGAAACCAACTTTGAGCATGGTTTTATGATTTCAAGCTCATTAAAAAATGAAACCAACTTTGAGCATGGTTTTCTGATTTCAAGCTCATTAAAAAATGAACCACCTTTGAGCATGGTTTTTTGATTTCAAGCTCATTAAAAAATGAAAACATCTTTGAGCATGGTTTTATGATTTCAAGCTCATTAAAAAATTAAACCTGCCTTGAGCATGGTTTTCTGCTTTCAAGCTCGTTAAAAAATTAAACCGGCTGTGAGGATAGTTTTGCGTCTCTGTAGCAACCTCGTTAAAAAATGAAATAGAGCTTATGAGCATAGTTCATGTTTCTATGTCGAGCTCATTAAAAAATGAAACAGAGGTCTAGGGATTGAACCTGGATTCTCGAGCATAGTTTTTGTTCCTGTGTCAAGCTCGTTAAAAAATGAAATAGTTTTTTCCCCTTCTCTATTTGAGTCAAGTACTTCGTTACATATAGTATTTGAAGCTTCATTTCATTCACCTTTGCAGTTGGACGAAATGAAGCTTGGAGGGAATTTTCCTACAACCTTTGGACTTCATGCTGCAGTTAATTCGCTAGCTTCTTAAGATGGGGGCTAAGTACCAACCATCCCTAGATTATGCGTTAGGAAGTTGCAAGCATAGTTTTCTCTGGTTCAAGCTTCTATTAAAATGAAACCACCTACCTCAAGCATAGTTTCCTCTGGTTCAAGCTTGTGTAAAAATGAAACCAGGTCATAGTTTTGTTTAGTTTTAAGCTTGTGTAAAAATAAAATCTATCCCAAGCATAGTTTTGTTTTGTTTTAAGCTTGCGTAAAAATGAAAACAATCTCGAGCTTCATCTTTGTTCTTTCTCGTGCTCATAAATACTGGAGAATGTAACCGAGTAAACTTTTATCACTTTTTCGGACTCGTAAAGGTTATACGAAAAAGGAACCCCCTGGAGTTCCCTTTAAGCTCTTTTCAGACTCTCTAAACATGAAAATATTGTCGAGCGATCTTGTTCTTTTCACCCTCGTTAAAGTATTATAAAGCACATCTGTTGAGCGGTAGTTTATCTCTTTTTCAATTTCATCGGACTACTTTACGAAAAATGACATTTTGGAGTTTCCTTTAAGTGTTTTTCAGACTCTCTAAACATGCAAAACCCCTTGAGTTTACTTTCTTTGGACTCGTAAAATAAACATTGAAAGACCCATATGGGACCGAACCATTCCTTCCTAGGGTTCGTTAAACATACTCCGAGGGACTCATCCGAAGGATGATCTTACATCTACAAGCATATGTTATCCTCCTCAAGCTTGCGTAAAAATAAAGAGGTACTCGCCAGAAATGGTGGGGGAAAAAATTGGGAAAGAAATGTATCTAAACCTGTATTCTATGGAAGAGTCACTTTTGAACATGACACCCTTTCACTCACTTTGTGTCTAGGTTGGAAAATCCAATTGTATCATGATCATACTCCTTTATAAGATTACAAATCGGTCTGTGATCCCTGTTGTTGAGTTAGTGTTTCCAAGACAGTTGTCATGTCGTCAATATGTTCAAAGAGAAGTTCAACCTGGAAAGCCTTCAATTGCGTCGATCATTTATGCAATCCTTAAGGCTTCTATTGCGTCGACCATCCCTGAGTCAGTCCTGAATCACATGTTACTTTGATCTACTTCAAATCTTTTTACCTGTTTTGTGTCATTGATGGGGGATACATTAAGGCCCTCCTATGACGAGTATTTTCCTGTCGAATCCAACTCATTATCTGGGAATTAGACTTAGAAACTAATCAGTACCTTGTAACTTGCATTCCTTAATGGCAGGTTTCCTCGCTTTCGACAGTGGATTTTCATCATTGACCCCTGATCGAAAGATTTCGTCGAGTGTTCGACCTCAGCTCATCGATTCACATTCGTTGGATTGTACTAGTGTACCTTGGGTGTCATTGACATTAATGGTTATTTCCCTCGCACTTGTTAACGATATTCACTAATGATCGGTAATCAAGTGGTTTCTACCATGTTCGACTTCAGCACATGTATTCACATGGTTATATTCGTACTATAGAGTGGTGGAGATGAAGACCCTGGATCTTTTCTGACAGATTCAGGTTGCGTTGGAGTATATTCAAAATGTATTGTTG
>ML834194.1:67937-82297 GCA_009831015.1 Picea engelmannii
GAACATAGCTTTGGCTACTATTCTAGTACGAGTAGCGGAATCACCATTCCTTTCTGGTGCTGTCTTGAAAGTTGAGCGACAACCCTTTCTCGTTCGCATCTTTGTCTCTAGATAAGTATTTCTTGGCATGCTGCTTTGGGATTACCAGGCGATTTAACTTGCCAACCTCGCTAGGAGTCGCTGCCTTCTCAAGCATATGTTCTCGAGGACACTGTTCGCTCTTTCCACTCTCTCATTGGGGATTGAGGATTAAAGACCCAGGCTCCATCAAGTTTTGACTAACAAAACAAAACCTCAAGCTGTTCACATATTCAATTTTCAGTATAGGACCGAAGAAGGTCTCATCCTCTCGCTATGAGAATTACAGAAACCATTAGTCTTGTGTCCGATGCGAAGGACAGTGCATGCAAGAAAACCTCTCAAATATAAATACATTCATAACTAAGTTACAAAGCACTAGGCATAAGAAGTAAAACAGATATACATTCAAACCATAACACACATGAGATTGCATAGAGAAAGGATTTCATATTTCGTTCATTAGCTTCATCTAAACTCATACAACAATCCTAATACAAACTCATGCAACACTTAGACAAAACTAGACGTGGAACTCTCTCTCTTTATGTTCCAGTGGATTCTATGTTACATCCATTGACTCTCTGTTAAAGAAGTCCCACATGCGCATTCATACCCAGGTCTTCCTGGCGTGGCAATTCTAACTATCTTTCCAACTCATCCATATCCTTGCCCATGATCATTCAATTTATTATCATATTCAATTACAAAAATTTCTCGAAGATACACTCAGATTTGGTGTGTGCGCATGCAGTGTTCTTCTTGATTCCTGAGGTGTAGTACAAAATTGGGTTGGCGCCAACAGCCATGACAATGCCTTCTTATCATCCTCTCCACCACCAGGATTTTAGTTCTTCACATACCCTTCACAATTTCTTACTTCTTCTTCTTGATCTGTTTTTGAACAACAAGACCTATCATTTTTCTTGTTGTAACCTTGTTCCTCATCATAAGTATTCTTATTGATGAGCATCTTGACTATATCTCCTTTGGAATGAACACTATGAGACCTGGTTTCTAAGTGGCCTGCTTGTAGTTGGGGCTTCAATTTAATGATAGTGTCCCGCCCACTAAACTCGAAGTCTGCAATTGATTTTGCAATTTCATATTCTCCATTGAAGGTACTTGTCCATACTTGTTGACGTTTCTCATAAATCTGTGCCCCCCAACCATTCATTAGGCTAAAGCACCATTCCCTTTTACTGCCTAGCTCACGTGGGCTTTGCTGGCACACTACTAAACTTCCTCCTATTTTCTTCGTCGCCATTGTCATGGGAATCTCGCCTATATCCTCATGATAATAAATTCTTTCTACTTTCCATTTTCTCTAAATTGATATATCTCTCGCCATTTTTTCTCTGCAACCCGCTTAGAATTGGAGCAATCTGTGAATGAAACCATTGTCTATCTCTGCATTTTTTCTCTTAGCCCTCCCACAAGCGCAATGCTTTTAGTTGCACCTCCATGTTTAGTAATATTTTGTATCAGTGCAGCAACATGATCATCATGAATATCTTCTTTTCTCATCTCAATTGTTTGTGGACGATATTTTGAATGTATCTCAAATCTATTTTCGATAATCACAAGCTTAAACAATTTTGATCCACTCTCAACTCTCCCTCTTTGATTGATATGAAATATTGCATTCAGCCAAATTGGAAGGCACCAACAAGTTTGATAAGTCTTATTGCATTCTTCCCAATTGGAAGGCACCAACAAGTTTGATAAGTCTTTGGAAAATACATTGACAAATGACTTTTGTTTTAGTAATTACGTAGTAAGGCGTTTCCCTCTTAGACTCATATGTTTCCTGCCACCATTTTAATTGGTTCATGGTCGTCTGATCCATTTGACGACATGGATCCGATTCGAGTCGTCCACCTGCAACATGTGACCGTAACCTCGTCGGTCTGTTTGTATGTCGTTTGCATTTATTCTTTCAAGTTGAGTTGTCACATACTATGGACACAATTTCGGAGCCTCAACTTCTTCTATCCAGTGACTTAAAAAGAACTTAAGTTTGTGTAGTATTCTCAAGTATTTTCATTGTTTGTGTTTCTGATTATATGGTGTGTGTTTGTCAATTGGAGTCAAGTTTGATGAGTTAGCAGAGCAAGTGGAGAGGGTTTCAAATTTTGTAGAGGACTCGTTTTCCATGGAGAATAGGAAGTGCACCCCACTGGCTAGTCAAAACTTGGGAGATGGTGTGAGGGAAAACTTGGAATACTCTGTCTCCTCCTGGAGTCGCTACTTGTTGGTCACAATAGAGATGTCATCGATATTTAATTTTTACCAACATTCCAACATGCCCCTGTAGCAAAAGATCAAGAGAAGCAAGAGATGGTATTCCCTGCAGAGTTGGACGACAAGTAGTAGTCTATTGTATAGATCATAATCAAATTTAGGTGAAGAGGCCGAGATTAACATAATGAGAAGGTTGTGCCTGCATTGCGGAATAGAGAGAATCCCATTGTTGCGAGCAGGGCCAATGGGTCCAAAACAATTTATTTAATGTGTGTGGTGTTTGATACAAATCAAGGAGTCTCTTGCTCAAATACAGGACTCAAATACAGGCCCACTGCAAGCCCCACCTTCGCCTCTTCCATACATTCCAACTCCCACAAGAGTGTCCTCCATATCAAACATCTCAAACATATTGCACCACAAGTATGATTAGGTACTGCTCACTTTAATATAACCGCCATCTGTAGTAGATTTATGACTGGCTTTTGATATTTGATATCATTCACTGCACTAAAGTGTACAATTTTACTTTGGTCAAATCTAGCTGGTGTTCGCTCATTTTCTAGTCTGCTAAACTGTTACATCAATACAACCTTGTTGAATGTACTTTTTTTTTTTTTTCATATTTGATTTGGGTTTTCTATTCGCTCATTTTCTAGTCCGCCAAACTGTTACATCAATACAACCTTGTTGAAAGTATTTTTTTTTTATATTTGATTTGGGTTTTTTTTTTTTTTTAGCAAAATATTGTAATAGAGTGGCTTTCAGGGATATCTATGATAGCTCGATTTGGACGGGGTTTGTTAAATTATACGATTAAGGGTGAAGTTTGAGTACAATTCAATTTTATCTTATTGTGTTGTGAGTGATTGTATACAGTGATTTTTATTGTGTTGTGAGTGATTGTATACAGTGATTTTTTTTTGGATGGATTAGCTTTATTCTCATATTTCATTATGATAAATACTCAATATTATGATTCATGATGTAAGGATATAAATTGTTTTGTGGAGCTGCTAATTGTAGAAGGTATATTCATGAAGAGTATATAATTGTAGAAGGTATCTTCATGAAGGGTATATAATTGTCAGTGTGGTTTAATATTTTATGCAGTGATTTTCAGATAGATAAAGTTTTATTTTAATTAGTTAATATTTTAAATTAATAATATTCATGTGTTTGTAGCACATCAATAATGCTTTTTTTTTCTTTCTATAATATGTGTTTAATATACATCTACAAGCATATAACATTATTAATGTGGTTGTTTTACTTTTGGTCGTTCACCCTCTTGGTGTATGTCTAATTGTGATAGTTAAATGATATGCTAATGCCTTTCTTATGAAATCGTCACAGTCATCTATTTCTTATTGGTCGTCAAAATAGTTTGTCATTTGTCTTTATTTATTTGACAACAAACATGGAGTGAGTGAGCTTATGGTTGTGTCTATCTCATGGTAGGTAGTTGGGTTGGTTATAGAAGCTTGAATATATCGTGAAGCGTACAATGCAACTACCTAGATACATTTGAGCTCCAACCTTCAAAGAACAATACTTGTTCATAGTTGTAATCTCTTGTCTAAAACAAATACCATAGTCAGGGCTTGCAAGACTTCTCAAATAGATTTCCAATCCATAAATGGTGACAAAATAATTCACCACCTTTAATCTAGTGACAAAGCTTTTCACATTTAACGGAGTTTTTCCCTTTATGAGAGTCTCAAGAGTGTGATTGAAACCTTGAAAATCATTGTTGTTGTCAACATTCTCAAGAGTAGAGATGACATCAGTGTCGAGAACAGAGGCAAAACTACATTTCTCATAACTAATGAGGAAGAATTCCAACTGAATCCGAGCTCCAATGGCATAGGGGCAGTCTTAATAAACCATCCATGACGTTGCAGTGGAACACTTCTGGAAGTCATACTGAGAGATGTCACACCGACATTGCAGAAGGCTTGACTTGCCCATATGCATATGTAGCAAATCCACCTCTTCGGGTAGTGACATTCCCCAAACATTTCAATATCGAGTTGACGTTGCTCTAGTAATAAATGCCATTGTTGTAATTTTTTACGTTGTAGAGACCATATATAAATGGTTTGGATTTACCATTGCCATCTATAATCAAAATTCATTAAGTTGTTGTAGTCCTAGTAACAATAATGCCATCTAACACCATCTTATGAGTGAAGTCAACTTCTATAAAAACGATGAGAGGTTACAGTGGAATTGACATGGCCATTAGATTAGTGAAAACTAAGCGATGAAACAACACCCATTAAACCAGTCAAGTTGGATAGATTGGATACATGGAATGAATGTGCACCGCTATTAGTCGTTGATGACCTCTATGATAGTTTGTCGATTTATTGGACTTTTAAACAAGGGATCAATGAGTTGTCTAATGCAAAATACAAAAACTTAATCAACTTATCATTGAGCTCTCCATCAACCATGTGAGGCAACAACAAAATATTCCATCACATTTAAAGGCACATGATTAGAAGATTTTGTCTCAAAATGACACATCCAACAATCAAGTAATCGATCAAAATATGGGAACAATTGTGTCACTACCCATAAGAATGAGAACAATGTCACTTTCGTTGTTATGTTGACATTGCCCTCAAATAAATACTAGAGGGGGGGGAATCAAAGCCCTTCCCCATATGGTACATAGTAAAAAAACTCATATTCATAAGATTAGAGCAAATGAAGAAGTACAAGTTGTGGTTGAGGTTGAGTAGGAAGAACCCAATACTTGTGTCAAAGATATAAGAAGCACCCAAGTGGTTTACACTGAACTATCGATATTTTGTGATTAGCCAAGCTTGATTTTACCATATATTGTTTTGAAAAGGACTCCAAGAGAGGCAAGGATTGAATTTTTTACCTTTCCATCCACAATATTTCACTATGCAACCTTTTCATGTAATGAAAGAAAACTACTTTGTTTGAGCACAAAGTTCCTTCCACACCCTCCACCTATGTTTGTTGATAACATATTTAAGGAGTGTTAGAATTTTTTTTGTAAATATTTTTGTTTAATGGGTTTTTTCCCCATATTTAGATTCTATAAGAAAAGTAGAGGAGGTTGAGAAGAAGATTTTTCCACATATCATTTATATATCTTGAACCCCTTCTTGCACCTCGAGGAAAGCTACGTTATGTTGTAAAAGGTGTTGTAGGAGTTTTACTTGTGCTAAATGACCCTTTTACAATGGAATTATTGTGGTTGACAACAAAATCAAAGAGGTGATCAAGATCAACAACAAGTTGTAAAGGAGACTCATTGACATTGATGGATAATAATTTGTCGATGTTGATGAAAAAATTGTGTTTACATTCACTGCAACACATTGACCATCGACGAGACACTGGTGTTGATGTCGACTATGACACTATCACCATTGATGATAGGCAACATGCGATGTCAACATTGACCAAGAGTATTCATCAACGTTGATGATAGATGAAAACTGTAAGTATTATAACCACAATAAATGTTTCTTCAATGATACCTAATGAAGATTCGATGGTGTTGATTGATATAGTAACATCAACAATGACTATTGAAGATCATCAATGATGACTACATCTCACTCTCTATCAATAGTCATTTCATCAATTGTTATGTGTGTCGACTAAACCAATGAATTGCTTTTGTAACCATACCTAACTACTTTAAGCATTGTAACAACTATATAAAGTCGATTTTACAATATTGATAGAAAATTATACATATATTATGGCTAATATAATATTTTTGTGCCTTCAATGATACCTAACAAATATTCATTGAATAAATTTTGATGCCATTAATCACATTGAATCTAGGAATTGACAAAGGTCATGCACGATTTCATTTACATACATGCAAATAATCTAGTACTCAACCCAAAATATTTGTCTTTTTCTGTTAAATCTGCAAGGAGAATGAATGATATTCAAAGTTGAATTTTTGCAAAGAAAAAGCATTAGTGTTGCATTATCTGATTAAACATATACACTTAGAAGTTTAAATTTTGTTCGGTAAAGCCTATGTATGTCATTTTCTAATGCTTTCACCATGGCATTGGCATAAGTTTTTCTAAAAATTAATAATGATCAAATGGTATGTATGGATGAAATCAATATTATTAAAGTACATTTACCTGAATTACAATAATTTTTTCTTGAAATATTTTGTCAATTTTGTCAGTTTTACATCATTACACTGGTATATCAATATTTTGCTTAATTTTAAAATTATTATTAAATAAAAATAAATGAATATTTAATTTTTAGTTCTTTACATATTTAATAAATAAAATTTAATATCTTACATATGTAACATAATATATTAAAAATATAGCATAGAAGAATCCAACAATAGTTCACATAATTATGTCTTAGTACGTCCCCCCTCTTGGAACCATATGTTTTCCCCCACATTAATTTTGATGCAAGGTATCCATGATTATGTTCATTTTATAATTTATATTTTATTTAATTTTGTAATATCAGATAAGTAACATAATTGGTAGCATTGGACGCTATTTATTACACCATTGAACCATATTAAATTACACACTGTTTTTTTTTTCCGAAGGAGATGTACTTGCGGAAAATCCTCCAAATACTTCCCCATCATCCATGGATGGTAAGTGGGGTAAACAACCAGCCTTGATTTTCTTGTGAACTATAAATAAGTTAAAAATTGAGTGCAAAATTTTGGATAGATATGTAACAAATTTATGACAAGTTTGTAGATTTGAACTTTTTTTTTTGTAAACTATAAAATAAGTTAAAAAATAGGTGCAACATTTTGGATAGATAGTAATAAATTTATGACAAGTTTGTAGATTTGAATATGTAAGTAAACACTTTTCTAAATATAATTTTATCTCTCCATTTTTTAACAACATACTTTTTTCACTTTAGGGGCAAATGCTAGTTTATAAGATTTGTGAAATGATAAAAATGTGGAAGTAAATTGAATATATTGTTATTTTTTATTGAGCAAATTGTTTTGAATAAATTAGTGTGAATCTATATCAACTTTGCCTTTATTGAGTACAATATGAAGACAACTTTTTCAATGTCTGAATCTAGTTATGATGGATTTGGATTTACATTTGTGTGTGTGTGTGTGTGTGTGTGTGTTTTCAAAGAAAATTTAGTAATATCCTCCCTTTTATGTAGAACACCTACATGGAGGGTGGTTCACTCACAAGCAACAATTGGAGTAGATAACTCAATGGATTAGAACATCAAAGAGACTAGAATTGAAGATACCCCTGGTGTGTTAGACACTAGTGTGTGTATATCTAGATATATATGTTTGGAATTCTTTTTTTCTATATTATGGAATTTTTTTATAATTTTCTTTATAAGTATTGATGTTGTCCATCTCATCCATAGTGTTTTATTTTTTTAATTTAAATATTATTTTTGGTTAACTTATACTATGCAACACCTCAATATTAGGCACAAACATTACATATCTCCATACCGAGTTTTATAAGGCACTTTAGTTTTCATGATTCTACAAGATCACCATAAAATAGTTTGAGAGTTTGTGACTTTTGCTAGTGTTTTTTCATCTAAGTTGCCCCTAATTTTTGACAAGCAAAAACGGGACTAATTAGTAACAAAAGATTTTTCCAGACCATAGCCTCTAGGAGATACATATACCTAGATATGGGTATCAGAACTTAACTTATAAGAACTACGGGGAATGGCGAAACATATGAAAACTACTAACTCTGAATCAATTGCAAATGGAACTGCGACTTAAAGTAAGCAAAGATCTCAAACTAGAAAACAAGTATAGTACTTCCTTTAAATAGTTTTAAAAGTTGGTAACTTCCTCGTTGAGGCTCATTTTGGGTGTAATTTGTATCATTAAGTAGGATACTTTCAAATATTTTTATAGAATTGTGAATTAATGCCAATTTAGAGTAATAAGCAAGATCTTTCTTATCTAGTTGTCCTCACTAAGAAGTATTCTTTAAAATATCAACTATTAGTAGATAATGTTAGTAAACTTAAGAGGTGCAAGTCAAAATAATGCTTCAAACATTACTCAATATTTATGAAAACAATAACCTTCTACTTAGTTAAATGTAGACTAGTTAGAGTTGGGGAAAACTTGGAATAAAGGATTTCAATATAATTAAGAGCAATAGAGAAAGAACCCACAAAAAGATGCATTTCCTTTAGTTCAAAGGATTTGGAGGCCTCATAATTGCAATAGCAAAGTGCATTTACAACCAAGAGATGTTGCCATGTGGGTAATGCTTTTGTCATCCTATGTTGGCTTGAAAAAAATGCAGTACTTATAACAAATAATAATAGTAATACTACATGTTAGCCAAATACAGATACAAATGAAAATACAAATCTCTCTTTTTTTCCAAATGTGGCAAAACCCATAGCAATTTTATTTTTATATTAAATAAAAGACTGCAACTAAGCTCATAGAAACAGTACAAACAATTCTGATTTTTCCAGTGCAATACAAGATATCAAAAGGAAACTAACAACTACACTATCTCTAGTCATAAAAAAAAAAACTAGACTAACAACTATACTATCTCTATAGTCATAAAGAACTAGAAACAATTGCTTATGAAAGACTTACATGCATAGATTCTACAATATTGACCTATGTAACAAAATCCTTTGTAGAACATATAAAACTAACAAAATGTGTGTCTAGTGGCTGCCCCGTCTTGGTTTGCTGCAAATGAATATGTATCCACCTTGACAAATGTTGCTCTTTTAGAAAGTTGGTGGACCGTTTAGTCTTGCTTTTGAATTCCATAAGGCGAGTTGATGGACTGCACATGATTGAATGCCCCTGGTCAATCCCCTTTGGACAAGTTTATAACCATGGTGCGAAACATAGTACAATCAACATTAAGAATTAAGATTAGCTTTTAATTTGGCCCAAAATTCCCATCACTAAAAAAAATTTGAGTCGTGATCTAAATGTCCTGAACCTTAATTCATGTAATTTTAACTAAAACACCTTTGTTTCGCTGCATGGCTTCCTCATGACTCCTCAATGCACTCTTAATTTCTTGTATCTTTGCATAATCCATAAAGAGACTAAAACAAAGAAAAACCAAAGTGAGAAATGAGAATTATATGGCTATAACCTGCCCTTTTGAAATGAAAACTCGAAGCAAATAGAAAATTTGAGTGCACACTAAAAGAAATAGCCACGTAACCTACAAACGAAACAAAATTGACAGACGAAGAGAAATGTGCCTTCATCCCAAATAATTCGCAAGGGAACAATCTGCCTACTGAGATGAAGGGAAAAATTGCCCATAAACCGGAAGGGAATTATCCAAGGAGGCCCTATGCCAGCCACCATAATTGTCATCCCCCAAGGAGCAAGGTCTCAATAATGCCTTCAACCATAAAACCAAAAAAATCCCAGCTGAAGTGATATGCCAACAATTTGCCCATGTTCCCCACTGCACTGAGCCAATTCAAAAGAAATAAGAAGAATGCCAAAGAGGGAAAGGACCCGGAATACCAAAGATCCGAGGGAAGAAGACCATACAAACAACCAGAACATGAAAGCAAAGCCTACTTTTCTTAAGCCACATGTGATAACATTCAAATGAGGGAAAATGCCAAATCGTGATGAGACGGGGGACCAATCATTTCACCATAATCAATCCATTGTATGACGACTTTCCTTTGTAATTTTCCTTCTGGAGAATTGAATGTGCTTAATGTGCCAAGACCTTCATCAATTACTATGGGATAGTTTGATATCTAGGAGAGCCATAAACAAGTAATTCCCCCATTTTCAAAAGTGATGCTTGATTGGTGCACTTATCCGCTTGAACACTATTATCTCTCAAAACCTGATAGAACTTCAAATCCAAAATGCTTTTGCAGACCTGTACAATTCTTTCCAGGATTGAGAAAAGAAGAATGTCAGTTGGAAAGGTTTTTAAAACCAAATGCATTGTATGGTTTATGAGTCTCCTATTACAAAAATATATGTTGGATACTAATTCTTGTGGCTAGAATTAATCCTTGCAATAAAGCATAGGCCTCGGCTTGTTTGTTTGTTTGTTGACATCCCCAAACCCCATGCATATTTAATTTCCTACTTTTCTTCAGGGATAAAGAGAAAATGTGTATTCTGTTTGGCTTGCCATTTTTTTAAATCCTCCTTATTCCAAAGAAAGCTTGACCTTGAATTATCCTTATCAATTGTATCTCTCCATGTATTTTATTCCTTTTGCATTTCACTGCTCCACCAACAAAGATTTAGCTTTAATCACTACCAACTATGGGGTGATACAACATTCTGAAAAAAAATTGCTATGTTGTTCCATGCTAGCCAAATTTTTCAACACAAGAATTTAGGGAGTGTTGTCCATAACTTTTTAAAAACAAACTTATTTAGCCAAGAACCAAGGTAGCCTGAACTCCATTCATCAAACATTCCTCTCCATGATAATGGCCTTATGAAACAATGCCCTATCCGTTTGAATGCATGATTCCATACCTGAATAGTCAATTCACATTCAAAAAACAAATGTTGCATTGAGTCCTCTACTAAAAAATAAAAGGAACATCTAGAGGGTCATTCAATCCCTCGTTTATGCAAGTTTTATGATGTAAGGATTTTCCCATGTACTAAAACCCAACAAAAAATATTTATTTTTGGAAGACCAATTGACAACCAAATCGATCCTTTGGAGGAAGGGATACTTTTTGCAATTGTAGCGCAAACCCTTTGTTTGAATGTAGTTGGATTTACCTTCTTATCTGATAGGGTTCTAACCCGCACATAGGTAGATTAATATATTCAGATGTAATAAAGGTCAATATTAATAAGGCCTTTCAATAAAATAGAATAATGCGGATGTAAGAAGACCTAATAGAAGCTTCCGCTTCTAGAAGGATCTTCCTCTAGATGCTTCTCTTGATAGACATATTTAGTATAAATAAGGGTTGAGGGTATGGAAATCCTAGCTTGGAGATTATTGTAACAAATCCTCACAAATTTGTGACTGAGTAAACCGGATTATTGTAAACCCAATTTGTGACTGAGTTTTATGAACGCTTTGACACGGACAACAACCATTTGGGTCGTTTGAAAAAGTTGAAACAATCCGGAACAATAGAAGACTTCATAGCTGCCTTTGAACGCATGGATTTTTCGAACAGAGGGCATGACTGATGCTTTCTTTCGATAGTGTTTTATTAGTGGCCTTAAGGAGGAGATTCGGGCCCATGTCCTCATGGCTCGATCCTCGACTTGGGTGGAGGCTACCAAAAGAGATAAAGAAGCACAACAGGTTGTATCATCTCAAAACCGAAAACCCTCTTTTATCCCTTGCCCTAAACCCATCACTCCCACTACTCCCTCTGCCCCATTAAAAATCCAAAAATTGACTAGGGCTGAAATGGTTGAACGCCAACTCAAAGGCTTTTGTTATAATTGTGATGATAAATATTTCCCGGGCCACAAGTGTAAGGAACAAAATCTTTTTATGTCCATCTCTGAGGACATTTCAGAAGAGGATGTTGAAACTCCCCTTGTGTCTGAGTCACCTGAAATCACTGACATAACCCCTCCCTCAGACCCTCCCGAAGTAGAACCCGTCATTTCCCTCAATGCTCTCACTGGCTTTTTCGCTCCCCAAACCCTCAAGTTAATCGGTTACATCAAGCATCGGAAGGTCATCATTCTGGTTGATAGTGGAATAACCCATAATTTTATTCATCGCCGCATTGCCCAAGAAACTCATTGCTACATCCATGTTGTCAACAATTTCCAAATTATGATTGCCAATGGTGGTTCCATGAAATGTGGAGGGCACTGTGAAAATATGCATCTACAAATCGGTGACTACCACCTAAAATCCCATATGTTTTCTATCGACATGGGTGGTTGTGACATTGTGTTCGGTGTAGACTGGCTAAGAACTTTGGGTCCCATTCTCATGGATTTTAAAGCATTAACCATGCAATTCAACCAGGAAGGCCACCAATATAAATTCCAAGGCATCACTACTGGTTCACCTGAGGTTCGCATGGAAAAGCTGCTCAAAAAAGGTCATTCTGGTGTCATTGCCCAACTCCATACCATTAAAGCAACAGAAACACCCCCAGTGCCGCATGACCTCCAAGCTCTCATTTCTAAACATCAAATGGTATTTTCCACTCCCCAAGGCCTCCCTCCTTCCCGCGGTGTTCATGATCATTCCATTCCCCTTGTACCCGGAAGCCTTCCTCCCAATATCCGTCCATATCGCCACCCCTTCTCACAAAAAAATGAAATTGAGAAAATGGTCCAGGAACTCCTTAATGCAGGCGTTATCCGCCCTAGTATGAACCCTTACTCTTCTCTTGTAGTCATGGTCTTGAAGAAAGAAGGTTCTTGGAGAATGTGTCCTGACTTCCGTGCCCTCAACAAACTGACCATTAAAGACAAATTTCCCATTCTTGTCATTGATGACCTCCTGGATGAATTGAGTGGCGCCCAATTCTTTACTAAACTTGATCTTCGCTCGGGCTATCACCAGATACGTATGAAAGAGGCAGACATTCCCAAGACGACCTTTCGCACTCATGAGGGCCACTATGAGTTTTTGGTCATGCCCTTTGGCTTGTGTAATGCCCCCTCCACCTTCCAAAGCCTCACGAATCATGTCTTTCGTCCCTTTCTCCGTCATTTTGTCTTAGTTTTCTTTTATGATATCCTCATCTATAGAAAAACCTGGACCGACCATCTTACTCATGTGGATCAAGTTCTCCATCTCTTTTCCCAACACCAACTTTTCTTGAAACAGTCTAAATGTGTTTTTGGTGCCTCAGAAGTAGAATACTTGGGTCATCTGGTTGGCAAGGATGGCGTTAGGGTGGATCCGAAAAAGATTGAAGCTATGCAAGATTGGCCACACCCAAAGATTCTCAAAATCTTGCGTGGATTTCTGGCCTTAACAGGGTATTATCGCAAGTTTGTTAAGAACTACAAAAAGATTGCAACACCTCTCACTGCTCTCCTAAAAAAGAACTCTTTCACTTGGACTATAGCCATTGCTCAAGCTTTTCAAACCTTGAAGATGACCATGTGCACCACTCCGGTTCTGGCCCTTCCTGATTTCACAAAGACCTGTGTGTTGGAATGTGATGCCTCAGGGAAAGGAATCGACGCTATCCTTATGCAAGAGGGTCGACCTTTGGCCTTCACCAACAAGCAACTGTCTGAAAGGAATCTGGGCAAACCCATTTATGAAAAGGAAATGTTGGCTATTCTGCATGTCGTTGAGCTGTGGCGCCCTTATCTCTTGGGGCAACGCTTCCAAATCAAGACCGACCATCAAAGCCTCAAGTATTTTCTGGAACAACGCATTTCCTCCCAGGAGCAACAAAAATGGGTGACTAAGCTCTTTGGTTATGATTATGAGATCATTTACAAGAAGGGCAAAGACAATGTAGTGGCGGATGCAATGTCCCGAAAATATGAAGAAGAAGGATCCCTTTTTTCTCTTTCCTTCATTGTACCCGATTGGCTCCAAGCTGTGCGCCAGGAATGGCTTCAAGATCCCAAAAGTTCGCATCTAATCCAGCAATTGCAGACCAAGGCTCTGGCTCCCCCAGGGTACTATTGGCTCTAGGATGAGCTTCGATACAAAGGCCGTTTGTATTTAAGTAAACAATCAAAGCTTAAATCCACTGTACTTTCTGACTTCATGCTACACCCACAACGGGGCACTCAGGGTTCACCAAAACATATGACAGAGTCAAACGTTCTTTTTTCTGGGATGGTATGAAACAAGACATCTGTAATTTTGTAGCTGAATGTGAGGTGTGTCAACGCAACAAGGGAGAAATAGTCAAATCTCCAAGCACACTACAACCGCTTCCGATTCCACCGGCTATTTGGAAGGATATCTCTATGGACTTTATTACCAGCTTACCCAAATCAGGGAATAAATCAGTCATAATGGTGGTTGTGGATCGCCTTTCCAAGTATTCTCATTTCTGCGCTCTTCAACACCCATTTACTG
>ML834194.1:92762-118149 GCA_009831015.1 Picea engelmannii
AGGTGACAAAGCAGGGCATCTTGGAGGTGAAAATTGGGAACTTTCTTACCCTCCAAGAGTGTATTGTATGTGTGGCCGAATTCTGGATCACTTGTGTAGAGAAGCGGCCAATCGGAAGTCTCGTGCCCACAAGAGTTGAGCACGGTGGTTAGCGCCACTATGGGTGGTCGACTGAGGTAGTCTGCAAAATTATTGGTGCTTCCTTTCTTGTACTTAATGTTCAAATGAAACTGTTGCAGGTATGTGGACCACTTTTGATGGTGGTCATTTTGCAACTTCCCTTGTGTTTGTATGAACTGCAGGGGTCGGTGGTCTATGTGGATGACCATTTCCTTTCCCAAAATGTAATGCTTCCATTGTCGACAAGCCTACACAATGGAATACATTTCTTTGTCATAAGTGGGATACTTCCAGACTGTGTCGGAAAGTGTCTCACTGTGATATGCCACTGGATGCCCATGTTGAGTAAGGACTGCCCCAATGGCATAGTCAGAGGCATCTGTCTCGATCTCAAATGGTTGTTGCAAGTCTGGTAATGTGAGCACTGGTGCAGAGCAAAGGCAATGCTTCAACTCCCCGAACACCTTCTGTTGAGATTCAGACCAAAATAATTTTGCTTTAGTTCCTCCCTTGGTGACTTGACTCAAGGGCCAAGTGATATGAGAGAATCCCAACACAAACCTATGGTAGAAATTGGCAAGACCTAAAAAGCTGCGGAGCTCTGTTAGGGTGGTTGGGGCTGGCCAATCCCGAATGACTTGGCTCTTTGTTGGATCCACATGCACCCCCCGCTCATCAATAATGTATCCCATATACTGAATCTAGGTCATGCCAAAAGTGCATTTCTCCAAATTGGCACACAACTTGTGTTGTCGCAGTGTTTGGAGGACCTGTCGGATGTGGTGGAGGTGCTCTTCCCAAGTCTGGCTAAGATCAGAATGTCATCCAAGTACACCACTACAAATGAGTTGGTGAATGGCCGTAGGATGTCATCCATTAGCCTCATGAAGGTGGCAGGGGCGTTCGTCAACCCGAATGGCATGACCAACCATTTTAAAAGGCCCTCCTTGGATTTGAAGGCAGTCTTCCACACATCAAAGGGTTCGATTGGTACCTGGTGATACCCTGACTTCAAGTCGATCTTGCTGAAATATTTTCCCCCCTTGAGTTGGTCCAAAAGGTCATCAATTTGTGGGATCGGGTACCTATTCCGAACAATGATCTTGTTCAGTGCCCGATAGTCAATGCAAAGTCTCCAAGTCCCATCCTTCTTCTGCACCAACATGATCGGGCTCCCACAGGGTGATGAACTCAACCGGATGTGACCTTTCTGCAACAGCTCCTGAATCTGCCTCTTGATTTCATCGTTCTCCAGAACAGAGCACTGATAGATGGGTCCATTGGGCAGCTATGCAATTGGGGTCAGATCGATGGGGTGCTTAACCTGGCAGTGTAGAGGCACCCCTGCGGGGGAGGTGAAGATGTCCTCGTAATCCTCCACGACCTTATCCATCTGTTGTTTTCGTGCAGCGGGGCCCTGTCTAGAGGTCATGGCCACAATCTTCCTCTTTCCCCGAGGGTGGATCATCAGGAAAACAAATTTCTTGGTTTTGGAAATGAGCTTACTGCATTGTTTTGCAGTAACCAAAGAGATGGTGGTAGGTGGTGCTATCTCCGGTATCCTGTACAGCTTATTGCCCAAGGTGATAATAACAACACGAGGCCTGGACTCATACACAACATGTCGCTTCCACAAGTACGGTTGGCCTAACAATACATTAGAAACATCAAGAGGAGCAATGTCACATAATACCTCATCCGTGAAGGGCTTGATGTTGTAGGGAAGGCGACATTATTGGTTGACACGGAGGTCCCGTCCTTGGTGCAACCACCCGATGGTGTATGGTTGTGGGTGTGTTGTGGTCAGAAAGCCCAGCTGCTTCATGACCTCTACCGAGATGAGGTTCTTATGTCTCCCGCTGTCGACAATGAACTGCAACGGGGAACCCTTTACCCACATCTTGGAATGGAAGAGACGTTCTGCCTCCTCTGGATCTTCTGGTTCCTCCTTCTGGATCTTCGTGGTGGAAACGATGGCATTGGGCTCCGCATCGATAATCTGCTTCCCCCTATCATTGCCCTTGTTGGGTTCTAATTCAGAGTCGGAGCATGCATCTGATTCAGAAGCCTTCAACTCGGCTACCAGTGACTGCTTGGCCTGACACTCACTTGTGTTGTGAGTGGATCTCTTATGGAACTCACACCACTTCCCCGTGTCCTTTCTTGCTTCGTGGTGTTGTTCTTTGCTTGTGGATTTGGCGGGTTATACTGGGTCGCCCCGCCTTGGATTGGTCCTTTTTTTGGTGGTTTGGGGGTACCTTTCCCTTGCTTCTGATTCGCAAACCCAAAGTCTCGCTTTTTCTGTTTGAACTTCTGCTCAATCTTAGCAGCATATCAATACGCCACACCAAGTGAGGAGATGTCGAGGAACTCCATTTCCTCCTGAATGTATCTGTGCAAACAACTGCGGTACTTTAACACAAATGTTTCTCTGAATCTTTGATACCCAAATTTGTGCGTAGGGTATGAAATAGATTCGTCATCTCATGCACATCTTGGTCCCTTTGCTGCCACAACATAGTCCATTGTATGTATTTGTCCTCATAGCTCCCCATGGGATAATATTATTCCTTGATGCTGTCTCGGAAAGAATTTCAAGTGGGTGTGGCCGAGAACAGAGAGGGTTCCCCCTCGCCCTGTTGCTCTGAGTAGGTTTCCCACCAGTCCTTGACATGGGGGGCGGCTTTGAAGAGTGCGAAAATAATCCTTTCTCGGTCGAAAAATTCATGAATTGAGAAATATCCTTCTAACAGATTCAACCATCTATCTACGACATCTGCATCTATTTGGCCCTCAAATATGGGAATGTCAAAGTTTACTTGTACCTTAAAAGGAGTGGTGCCTCCAGAGTGGTTGTTGGATGTCGATGCCCCGCTAGTGGGAATCCGTTGAAGAATCTAGGCAAAGTTGTCCATCATCGCGTTCCTTTGTTTCTCGAGGGCCTTCTTGAGCAACATTTTGATAGGATATCCTGCTCCCTCATCTTTCTTTTCTTCCCCAATGGGCGGTCGTCGGGGTTTGCAAGACTGATCTTGCAAAGGTTCAACCAGATCGAGCCCCAACTCCTTATACCCTGACCTCCTTGGGGACATGCAAAGAAAGATCGAGAACAAGAAGACCGCTCTGACACCACTGATCTGGATTTATGTAGGAACACAATGAAATACAGAAATACACATAAATGCAGAGGTGCAACGGAAATAAGACTTCATTTCATTAATAACAAATGACTGAAAAATGCTTACAGATAGAATGGAAATAAACTAGCTAGGGCGTTGGTAGCTTATCTCTGAGAAGATATGTGGCGGCTACTGGCCTCTGAACTACTTGTTACAATGAAACTCGAAGGCCTATATATTACTGAGAAACAATGGAAAACCCTAAACATCCAAAAACCTAACCCTAGGAGATGAAACGCCAAAATATGGGCCCCATTAGGGTAAATTGGTACATCAATTTCCTGGGGTTGTAACTTTGGCATACTATCTTCGTTTGACACACATGATACATCGTTAGAAAGATCTATCCGAGGACTACACTACTGACAACGAACATTGAGTCTGGAATAGACTCATATTTACTGGAGCATTCATGCCCAAAAAACACCGTTTAGGGCCTCAAAACAGCTCCGGAAGTTCAGGATCCGAAGAACTGCTAAAAATAGTAAATTGTGCTAAACAATGGTGTGGGTCCAAGTGGAATAGGTGGGTGGCCACTAATATCCACCTGGATCAATCAATCCATCTTAGAAAAGGATCGTGAGAGGTAAAGGAATCAAAGGGATGGCTCAAAGAGTCTGAGGGGTGACTACCTTGGACGCCATCACTCCCTAGGGTCTGAGAAGGGATTAACAAGAACTTAGAGGGCAACTGACAACTTCTCAGGGGAAAGCTGAAAGATTGAGATAATAAACTTCTTAAGTCTTTCAACCTCCCCTTGAATTCTAACGATTTTTTTTCCCTAAAGAAAACTTGAAACAAGAGACATGTTCCCCAACTACATCCTTAGTGACATAATGAGGTAAAGCAATCAGAGGGAGTTGGACAACCTTGTCACAAGTATCATGCTTCAGGCAAGCAACGTCCTCACCTTTATCAAAATTTGAGCACAACAATGGTTGATAATAATCTTCATAAAATAAATTCAAGTGCTCAAAGGGATACTAATCAAAATCCTCAAGGTATGACCGAAAATCATTAGGAGAACTTTGCACTAGGTCATCCTTGGATGCTTCGAAAACTTCTGTAATTATATCATCATCTTGTTGCCAAAAATCAAATTTATTAGGAACATCATATGATTGTTGTAAAGGCAACATTCAAAGATATCCTTCCATATCATAAATAGGATCCTCATCAGAACCAATCACATCCCACTTACCTCTTAAAACATGTATGAACTCATCAATATTATCAACCATGTCACTATCTTTATCATAACATGAATGATTTAATACATCCAAGGGCTCCTCTAATACTTCTTCACTTTCCAAATCATAAAATAAAGCATCATCAAAATCTTGGAAAAGGGGAATAACTTACCGTGTTCACTTCTTGTTGTGAAGGAGCGTCAAAGGCTTGGATGACTTCATAAAATGGAAGAGAATCATCCCCAAGACTCGTCTCTTTAATCATATTTTATCCTTCATCAGAAAATGAAGGACCTAGCTCTTCCAAGGTTTCCTTTACTTCTTCGCCTTCTGAATCATAGAACAAAGTGTCATAAAAAACCTGGAAAGGAAAATGATTCACCTCATTCTCTTTGTCTGGTGCAGGAGAGATAGGATCTTGGAGAGCTTCATCAGACAAAGGAGTGGATACTAGTGCTTCATCCTCATAACTCACTTCTTTAGTCAAGTCTTTATTGCATTATGTTGAATCACGGGGAAAATATTTCTCCTCTTCAAGGGGTTGACAACCTTCTTCATAAATCTCTCTTTCTATATCAGAGGGCTCTTGGTATTGAGTATGGTATACATCCCTGAGATCTTCCACAATCTGAGTGGTGAATCCTTCATCCTCTAGGGATATTGCGAGATTTTGAAGGGCATATTCATATGTCTGGAATTGTGGTTTCACAAACTCAATAAACCTACTGATGAGGTCTACAAAATATGATATACCCTTGTCTTTGCAACGACCCTTAATCCAATATTGCAAAAAAGATGGCAGGAAAAGTATGAACAATTTTACCAGAACATCCTCCCCTTCAAATTCTATCTCACATATATTTCAAGAATTCTACAATGTGAGTAATTAGGAGGCCTCCGAATCTTGGAGAGTTGTTTAACCATTTTATATCAAAATAATGCGGGTATCCTTGAAAAATTTCAAAATCAATAGTCAGATACACTTGTTCCCAGGGCGCCATGATCCCATATCTTGAAAATATCACAAAGTTGAGAGAGTAATTTGGCACCTTGGAAAAGGTCAATGGAGTCGCCAGGGATCCTCTTAAGGATTATCAAAGGGAGAGAGGGAATCACCCTCAATGGAGTCGCCAGGTAAGCTTTGTAAGATGAAGGCTTTGAGGGAAAGGATTACCGAAAAAGTGTCGTTGAGGAATATTGACTCAGTGTTCCCCGACAACAACGCCAAAAATGTTATCGCACAATCTATACTTTCCCAAAGCCTAAAGGAAAGTAGGCTTAGATTGACGTAACACGAAGGTAGTCCTATCATTTTCATCCCAATAGGATACCTCTTTGTATTTAGGAGGAGAAGAAAATCACTTCAAGGGAGACGTCCCAAGACCTAGTTGGTTGATAAAAGGAGATAAGACAAAGGTAAAACCCACCCCTCTCTCTAGGTCACTCAAAAGGAAGAAGTCACTTGGTATTGTTTGGGGTTAAGAAGAAATTCAAAGTGAATGATACCTACCCTTAACCAATGAAACAAAAAACGTTAGCAGAAATTAATGATATCGATGTTTCAAATTAGTGACTTCAAAATGTAAATATGTGCTACTAAAGACAAGCAAAGATAAAATTATAGCAACAACAATGTATATGAAAATTGCAAGTTATGATGGCAAGAATGATATAAAGACTTTGCAATTTGATAATACTTTGTCACTTACAATTGAAATATCAAAACAAGTCAATAAATGACTTCAATGGGCTGTCAAAGTACTTGCAACCACAATGAAATAATAATTATGACAAAAACAAAACCACTTCTGAAAGTACTTAAATTAGGCAATTTAAACAAACACTTTAGCATATAATGATAGTAGTTTTCCTAGTACAAGTGATGGGTGGTTTTATAAACAGTTTGAGGGCTGTTAAGGGGCTGCAATGATGGTTTTAATAGTAATTACAACAACAACAACCTCAAACAACTTCAGAAATTTTCACCTAGAACACTAGCAAAAGGAAGACTAGAGCCTTGGGATGATAGCACCTAGGTAAATGCAAATTTCTGGGTTAGTTTTAGGGGTTAGTATGTTGATTAAGGCAGCTAAATAAAGGTTGTAACAACAATTATAGCAACATTAATATGGCTATTAGTGTTAGTGAAAGTTTCAAGAAGAGAGTTTGAAAATTTGTTTGATTTCATTCATCTACAAGAGTGTAGAAATCAGTGCCTTTTAGGGGCTTATGGAGTCAATAATAGTAATGATATCACTTGGGAAATAAAATAATGATAATGCTTAGCTAAGGGAAGAAGTAAATGCAAGAGGTTTTTTCACTTCAAGGCCTCAAGCATTTGCCCCTTTTTAAGGGAGGTTTTGCTAGAGAGTAGGCACTTCTAGGACCTAGAGTACCTTCCTTCCTTAGTTTTTGAAAGACAATTTAATTGGTGACAAGAATGAGATTACTAGAGAGCTATCACTTTAGGGCTCTAATAATCACTCCAATTAAAATGTATAATTGGCAATATCAAGCTATTAGAATAGTTATAGAGAGAAAGAAGCATTTGTTGTTTCTCCCCTAGGGTTTAAACAAGCAATTTCATAATCTTGACACGAAACAAGTAAATTTTACCACAAACATCCATAGCATGAATAGAAATGCATATTTTCCACTTACTTCACCAAGAATAATCAATTCAAACCCTAGTTGAAGACCATTCCACCATGAAAAATGCCAAAATACACCACCATAAAGCTCTCCCAAGAGGTGCACACTAGTTATTTCAGCCAATAACCGTTAAATAGGGAGAAAATTTCAGACCACCACTTCTGTGTGTGATGAGTTATGATGTAAAAATGAACTTAAACATCCATATTTATATGGGAAATCCTAGCTAATTAATCCAACAATTGTGTCTTTTCATAAAACATAGCCTACATGTCAATTTGCTCTTAAAATTCAAAATTAAATCAATTTTCAACATTAAAACCCTAAAGAGTGTGACATCATCCTTCCTAGGGTGACGTTAGGCCTCCTCCATGAGACATTGAGGTCATATAGAAAAATGTTGGGTGTCCAAAGGCCCTCCTCCATGCCACACGTGACAAAACTGCAACCCAACATCTCTCAATGTCAAACCTTAGCTCTAGGTGACATCATGGGGCTACTAGGGTGACGTCCAAGGTCTCCAAAGCCAACGTCCATGTGGGGAAGGGCGGCCTCTCATTATTTAGGCCTTTCAGGGTGCCTCCAAATGCAACGTCCCCTTCCTTCATTGTGCAAGCCTTCAATCTCTTCTTACTCCCTGGCTGGGGTTCCAACGTTCATCTGCGGGATTTGAGCCCTCATGAAGGTCTGAGATAATCATTCCCTCATGTTTACATGTCCATCGGGCAAGGTCCTGTAGAAACAAATAGTACACCCTCTAGGGGTTCATAAGTCACAAGTATCATAGCATGTGAAACACATCTAATAATTAAATTACTCGAACATGTGCATCAAGCCCCCTTTAACACCAAACAAATGTTCAAAGACATTATGCAATTTGACAATTTAGGTTTGGAGAGGGTCTCAAGGTGTCGTATTGGGATAATCCTCCTTAAGTTTAGGGTTTTTCTCAGGTGGAATCTAGTCTAATTCATGTAAGTGTATGAGGTGACACGAGGCAAATGTTTGGGCATGGGGTGCATGTGATAACAAGGAAATGTAAAGTCTTACCTGTGGGTGCCTTTGTGGAAGGTGAGTTGCACCTTGTCATGGATGCAATTGTTTCCTAGCCCATTCATTGCCTTTTATTCTTAGCTTTATTTCTTTTGATATTTTTCTCTTGTGCTTCTAAGGAAATAGTTGAGGGACACTGTCCTGGCTTGATGACTAGAGGTGACAACGTTATCCACAAAAAATTCACAAAAATGAGAAGGCCGACTCGTGATGAGACCCCCTTTCTCTTAGCTATGTCACCAAGAGCCATTACCCTGGTTTGGTGATGAGATAGGTGGTAATTTCATACTGCTACACACCCATGGTCATAATAGGCTAGCCCGCGATGAGACTTCCTATCCTTCAACTAGTACCTTGAGTGTTTATGTTATCTTGTGGGTCCCATTTTCTTTCTGAGAAGCTTTTCACTACTTTCTCAGGAATCCCTGGTTGAAGCATCTCGAAGGTTTCAAAATTGGATTTAACTCTTGCCAGCTACTTTTACCCTATGGGCCTTTATCCCCTTCTTCCAACGAGGTAAGGTACAACCCTCCCTAGTGTAGCCAATCCCAATGCCCAAACAAGGATAGGGGAGGTGGAAGGAAAAAAAATGGAAAGTGGTAAGTATGGAGGGAAAAAATGATGAATTTTCACAGATCTACCTAGTAGCAACCCACCCTAAAGGGAAATCAACTTACTAGAGCACTGTGTCACCCTTCTAGGTTTGAACGAGGCAAAGAGCATAATTTCCAAGCAAACGTCATGAAATGAAGAAGGATTCGATACAACATGTTCAAGTGCTTCAAAAATCAGAGTGATACATACCATGATACCTAGACTCATTACCTCATGGAGCAATACTCACTGCTACCTCAAGACCAGGCTGGTGTGATGGATATTGTTGCTCGTGATACGTGGACTACACTGAAGAAAAAAGGGGCCCTCTGGTTCCATGCTCAAGTCGTATGGCTCTCTGTACTCCATGTCTAGGACCTGTGAGCCTAGATACATGATCTCCTTAGTTATCCCTAGGCCAGGGAATAGCATACCCCATCCCCTACGATCGTTAGCCACTTTACACCTTGGAGCACAACCTTTTAGCACACCTGATGTTTGAGAAACCAAATGTGCCAGCTAATAAGTGGGAGAACCAAAATTATAACCATTTCCACGATGGTCCTAAAGAGCATTCCCACAATGAGAGGTTAAAGAGAGTTGATTTATTTCTTCCATCCAACCAGTTCATTAAATGATGCATCTCTTGATGGGCGATTAAAGGAAGTTTTCCCACTATACTATCATGCCGCAGTTGAATGAATTGACCATTACTAGGTACCCAAGTGATTCGATCTATTATAATAAGAGTAGCTGATTTTAGTAGTTTCCAAACAGGAGAGCCATTCTTACAGTCAAGAAATTTTCAATGCATCTCTTTCTTTCTCCTATGAAATACTTCTCTTGTAAGACTTTCTTCCACCAATTGTGTTTCCCAATGACTAATCTCCATTGAATTTTCACCCCAAGAGCCAAGTTCATTTGAGAGGGATCTTTTACACCCAAATTGTTGGGTATGTGTTATATTCTTTGCATGTGTGTGTGTGGGCACATCAGATATGACAACTGCATCTGACGATCCCTCGTAGTAGTTTTTTGGGCGATTTTTGCTATTTTTAGTGGATTTTGCTATTTTTAGCAGTTTACTAAAAATAATCTCGGTTTTAGGGATTAGGGTTTTGGTATGTATGGAATACCTAAAAAAATTGTATATATTGTATAGTGAATGGTGAAATTCGATATAATGAATATAAGAAAGGTTTTCCCAGTTGAGGGTTTCTGGTATAAAATCTTTATGTACTCTATGTATGAGCCATTGATTAAATTCCGTTTTGCTTAAGAATATATATGCATTGCTTTACTTCACAGGTTTAAAACTTACACAAATCACCATGTTCCTTAGGTTCTCTAACTATAGTCCAATTTACCAGATGAAACCTTTTAGTATTGGTTTTACCCCCTTGCCACAAAACTTTCTTAATTCCTGGGAAATCTAATGCATCACTCCTATCAGAGCTAAAAGAGTTGAACATTGAAACAAATACAAAGTGGTGAGGACTAATTTAAGGAGATATAATATGCCTACAAGATTTAACCAAAACACTCCCCACTTCTAAAAATTTGATTTTATTTTTCTTTTAACATACTTCCCTGCTTGTGTCGAAGAAGAAGAAGATAAAGTGATAGGCACACCTAAGTATATGAAAGTAGACCAATCTTCTTGAAATGGGAATTACAAGATTCTCTTTTTGTTAGAAGAATGATTTTATTGATCTAATTAATATATATAGAAGTGTACATGCAACTCATAACTAGTCTACCCAGGAAACCATACCAATTATATACATGAGTTCTTAGAGATTGTCTGAGATCCATCAACTAATAGAGCCTAAGTGACAAACTAAAGGAGCTATATGGCCCACATGATTGGAAATCGGGCCAAATATAAACAAAGTTATGAAATATACTAAGAGTCATGATATACATAGATAACAAAACTAGAAGATAACAAGATACACTGGAAAAACATGGGAGAGAGTCAAGGCTTTGTTTTGCTTGGAATATCAACCTATACGAAGAGTGTCGTTGCATTAGCCACTCCTAGCTCTTCTTCGATTATGATTGGTTTCATTTTGTGTTTCCAAAGACCATTGTTTTTTATAGGGATCACAAGGTCCCAAGTATATTGTAACGTCCCCCAACCCATCCAAGGGACATTACAGTGCGGAATACACATGCAAAACAAAATTTTTGCTAACTAAATTGATTCATTTACAATTAACCAATTTCCTTTAGATTTCAGGTACAAATTAAAATATATTTATCTACTGTCTACAACCATAAAATAGATGCATCTACAACGTGTTATTAATCAACATGAAATGAAACTAAACAACTTCTTACATCAACATATAAATCATTCTCATTTACAAAGATCATGCACAACAATTAAAACTCATAATACAACATAAACAAGTTAAAACACTTATCTTTAAACAAGAGTTGTGCAACCAGTTGCTTGGGATGAACGTTCCACCCAACCATAGACCGATTGTTCCAAATATCAACAACCAGTCACCCTCGAGCTGAGGCTAGTAATACACAAAAGAGGGTGGTCTCTCACAGTCCACTCACATATCATAAACGCACAACCCAACTGATATTCTCCTACAACTATCTCGATTTTTCGCCAGCTCTCTTCCTCTTGACCTACCCAACCCAAGGAATGTACCCATTCATTGATCTCAGTCCCTCGGGTGTCCCATTCATTTATCAGGGTCTCTCTGGCATAGGTAACCAAGAATCTCTCAGTTGAGAACTCAAGGGAACTTGATGCTAGGAAAACTATCAGTAAACCAACAACAAATAATTGTTATTTAGTGCAACTCACACTGAAGTTCACTCTTCAGGCTTGAAAACCCAGATCTTCAATTTCCATCTCCAAATACGCTCCAATACACTCCAACTTGCTCTAGAATTCTCCCTCCATGGCTGCACCAATTTCCAGCTCTGTTTCTTCCTCTCTAATTGCTCCTCATGCACCTAAACTCAATGTGTAATATTGTTGTCCCCACCCATACATATTTCCTCCTTTTGGTTTACCTTTCTTGACTCACACTCTTCCCCAAGATGATTGTACTCAAACCCCAAGTGCCTAATAAATTTGGGATGTGACCACTCACACCCACCCTCTTACATGTATTTAATGATTGGCTTTGGAAACACTCAATCAGGAATTAGAAGGTTTATATACAATTAGCAAGTTTAGGAAAATGGGTTAAATTAATATACATGAGTATTTCCCCTTGGACCCCTCTTGTCCATTATCCTAGACACTCCCCTCTCTTCTGGATTAATTAATCCCCCAACTCTTTTCCATGTCCCCTTAACAACTGACATCAGATTTTATTAATAAACCAATGAAATACAATTTGCATATTACCTCGCTTGGTTGTAGCTACATATTATATCTACTTAAGCATTAATTAAATTGGGGATTATAGTGGGGATATTACATTCCCCCTCCCCTACAATTGTGTTCCATCCTCAATGCACACTATGTCGATATACATATATGCAAATTTACATCACAATACTTAGAAAATAAAATTCTGTAATTTTACAACTCCAACAACAGTTCCAACCATAATCTCGTGTTCCTTTCAACTCGCTGACCCAAGGAATGAAACATTTGTTTATCAAGGTTAACCCAAGAGATATACCATCCGTTTATCAGACCTAACCCAAGAAATGAGTCATTATTTTATCAAGGTCCCCAACACAGTTGACTAGGACTCTGAGATGTGGTTCCAGAATTCTAGCTACTCAAAATGGAGTTCTGCATTATGTCTTCTTTAAAATTGTCAAAAATTTGTGGGTACTATGCCCATATGTTTTATTCATGTTCACATGTAGCCTCTTTAGAACCGTAGTAGGTCCATTGAACCTTAACCAACCCTATGGATTTGTTCATGAGCACCATGACTTTCCGGTCTAGGATGTGTATTGGTTCCACCAGGAAATCCCCTCCGTGCTCCACCTAGATCACATTCCAATCAATTATGTGGTTAGGTTCAGACACATATTTATTTAACAATGACACATGAAATATATTATGCACTCTCATGGATGCAAGCAATGCTAGCATGTATGCAATTGGCCCTATCTTTTCTAATATTTCAAAAGGTCCACAATATATCGCTGCCAACTTCAGGCAACTTCTCAATCTTAGCAAACTTCTCTTTGCTTTCACTTTCAAAAACACATGTTCTCCCACTTTAAAATATCTAAACACTATGTTCTTGTCTGCATAACTTTTATTCCTATCTTGGGCAACCTTTAAAAATTCTGCTTTATATTTTACATTTTCTCTTCCATTTCTTTTAACAAATCTGGCCCAACAATTGCTCTATCTGCTGGATTATCCCAACTCATGGGTGTGCTATATTTTTTGCTATACAATGCCTCAAACGGGGTCATTTTCAAAGAGGCATGATACCCATTGTTGTAGGAAAATTCAACTAAATGAATAGAATCTTTCCACTTTGATGGTTGATCCATCACATACATTCTAAGCGTGTCCTCAATTATCATGTTAGTCCTTTATGTTTTCCCATCTGACTTTTCCTTTGAACAAACCTTTCCAAAAATTGGACATAAACTTTCGATCCCTATCTAAGACTATTGCCTTAGGCACTCCATGTATCCTAGCAACTTCTTTTATGTAGATATCTGCAATATTTGTTGCCTTGTGTATAGTCTTTACCAGAACAAAATGTGTTGCTTTAGTCAATTTATCCACCACCACCATGATGGAATCATGTTGCTTCACCATTTTAGGAAACTTAATAATAAAATCAACTATAACTACTTCACACTTCCATTCTAGAATGGGAAATGGTTGTAGCAAACCTACTGGATGCCTATGTCATGTCTTTACCTTTTGGCATTCTAGACAACTGGCTATGTAATTAGCCACTTCTTTTTTCATTCACAACCAAAAGTATTGGATTCTTACTACTGCAATTGTCTTTTGATATCCCGGGTGCCCAACATATGGCACATTATGCATTTCCTTGAGCACTGTATTTTTTAACTCACTAGAATTCAACACGTATATGTTTCCTTTGTACATGAGAATTCCATCCCCTTTCAGCTCATAATAAATAAATTTCTGCTGAAAATTACCTTGCTATAATGTTTCTTTTATTTTCACATAATGTTAATTTGAATTTTCTGCTGCAATAATTTTTTCTTTCAGATCTTTCATGTACATGCTGATGGTTGCAATATGCACTTCATGAGCTCTCCTTCTGAGTGCATCAACCATATGATTTTTTTCCCCTTTATATGCTTAATTTCAAAGTCATACTCACTGAAGAAATTCTAGCCATTTAGTTTGCCTAGCATTTAGTGTTGGTTGTACAAACAAATGCTTCAGACCAGAGTGGTATGTCCTTAGCTCGAATTTATTACCGATAAGGTAATGCCTCCACATTTTCAATGCATGTACAATCAATTCTAACTCCAAGTCATGTGTATCATAATTATTCTCACGCTCTTTTAATTTTCTAGACTCATAGCATACCACATGGTCCCTTTAATTGAGAAATACACCGAGTCCTTCCTTGCATGCATCGGTACACTTGTCAATATTCCCTTCAACTGTTGAAAACTCTCTTCACACCTGGAAGTCCATTCAAATTTCACTCCCTTCTTTTGCAAGGAAGTGATTGGACTTGCAATCCTTGAGAACCCTTTAATGAATCTTTGGTAATAACCGACAAGACCCATGAATTATATGACCTCTGTCACATTCTTTGGTGATGTCCATCCTCTAATGACATCTATCTTCTCAGGATCAACTTCTATCCCTACTGCTGAAATTATATGCCCCAAGTAATGAATCTTCTTTTGATAAAAGATGCACTTACTTAGCTTAGCATACAATATATGTTATCTAAAAACTTGCAACACCATTATTAAATGGTGTTCATGTTCTTCTTCTGATTTAGAGTAGACAAGGATATCATCTAGGAACACAATTAAAAACTTGTCCAGGTACTCCCTGAACACTCCATTCATCAAACACATAAAGACTGTTGGGGCATTTGATAGCCCAAATGGCACTACCATGAATTCATAATGTCCATATCTTGTTCTGAATGTTGTCTTCCTGATGTCTTCTTCCTTTATCCTTACTTGATGATAGCCCGATCTCAAGTCAATCTTTGAAAATATTCTTGCACCTTTCAGTTGATCAAACAAATCATCAATTCTTGGCAAATGATATTTGTTCTTTATTGTAACCTTGTTCAGTGATTTGAAGTCAATACATAACCTCAATGTTCCATATTTCTTCTTGACAAAAAGAACTCGGGAACCCCAAGGAGAAACACTTGGGTGTATATACCCCTTCCTTAACAACTCTTCAAGTTGCATCTGCAACTCCTTCAATTCTGGCGTGCCCATTCTATAAGGTGTCTTAGACACTGGGGCAACTCCTGGCACCAAATCAATAGAAAAATCAATGTCTCTTTTTGGTGGCAATCCTGGAATTTCTCTAAAAACATCTTCAAAATCCCTCAAGCCGGATGGTCTTCAATGCTTGCCACTTTGTCTTTGGGTATCTCTTTCGTATGGGTTGCAAAAATCTAACATCCCTTTCTGAAACTCTTTTTCAGTTGCATAGCTGAAATCTCACTAGCAACTACATCTCTTGGAATGCCTTGAATATTTCTTTCATCAAGACATGTGATTGTCTTGTTGTAACAGTCTAGGAAAACATGGTGTTTTTCTAAGCAATCCATGCCAATTAGACAGTCATATGAACCCAACGGTATGATGTTTACATCTACCTTTGTGCTAAGTCCATTCATGTCTATCGGAAAATCTTTAACTAACTCATTGATTTTCCTTTTATCCCTTGTGGCTAACTGAACTAACCAATATTTCTTATGCTTACTTCTTTGCAAGTGAAATATTTCAACAATATTAGCATTTATGTAACTACGGCTAACTCTAGAATCAATCAAAATTGCTATGGGTTGGTTGTCAATATTACCTTCCACTTCGGTCATGGGGGATTGATATTTTGTTTGCTTGTTGTCCAAGGATGCATAAATCCTTACAATGCTTCCTCCCATGTATTTCATAGTTTCAACCTCATGAATGTTGTGGACAATCCTCATTCTTTCTCCTTTGTGAGGGTAGTCCCTATATAAGTGATTTCTCTCACATCCCCAACATTGAACATGTTGTTTTCTTGGTCTTTTCCCAAATGAATCTGCAGTCTTGTTCTCATTTTGGGATGTCTGACCTTGTTGACTTGCTTGGGAGTTATTCCTGAAAATGGGTGGCTTAAAACCTTTTTGCCTTTGATCTTTTTTCTCTTTCATCTTGTCATTCCAAGCTTTTTGGAAAATTGACCTTCCTTTGTTTTGCTCATAAAGGTGTCTTTCTCTCCTTATGGTTTCTTCCAAGGTCTTGGGGTTATCATATTGAATATTGTCACTATAGAAGGAGGGTAACCCACTTAGAAACCTTTGGATTTTTACCTTCTCGTATTTGATGAAGTCAACATACTTCAACAACTCAAAGAACATTTTCTCATATTCCTCCATTGTCAAGGTTTCCAACTTGAGTTCAAAGAACTCTTTCATCTTTCTCTCGTAGTAATACTCAGACACATATTTCTCTTAAAAATATCCTTTGAACTGCCTCCATGAGATCATTTTCTCATCGAGGTTCTTGGCTTTCTTAAGTTGGTCCCACCACATGGATGGATTTCCTTGCAAGTGGTAGGTGGTGATTCTAGCTTCTACCCGAGAGGGGTAATCATCCTGATGGAAATATTTCTTCATTTCCAACAGCCATGCCTCTGCCTCTTCTCCCTTCCTGTGTTCACCATTGAAATTAGGTGGCTTGATCTTCCTAAGTTCACCTTGCAAGATGTATTTCTTAGGCCTTATTCTTTGCCTCTGAAAATGAGACACACTTGGGATGATTCCTGGCCCTGAACTTGCATGAGTTATTATTGTGGGATTCCTTAGAGAATGATGGCCCCTGATCAATTTTCTTGACTTCTTATCATTTCCATGATCATCCCTTTTTCTATGGGATCTAGATGTTGATACTTGTCTAGCACAGGTTGCTTGGTTGGTGCCAGAATCCTCGTTAACTTGCTTATGCAACATATTTAAGCTATGAATTATCCCTTCCTGAGCCTTCATAATCATTTCATTATCAACCCTGTAGCTTTTCACTTCCCTATGCATACTTCTCATAGTGACAAACTCTTGCATATCTCTTCTTCCATTTGACTATGTCTCAAAATTATCCATGCTGACATGCAGACCTTTGATCTCTTCCTCATGGCTGTAATATCCATGAGAATCTTCCATAACTCTAGTCATCATATAAGAACTAAAGTTTACTTCTGTACCTCTAATTCTGCAAGAAATGTGCATGTAATAATTATTGTTAGAACATGTGTATTGTAAAACATTTCATTAATTAGAATACATGTTATTTCCTCGTCAATTTATGAAGGACATGTTGCATGAATTCACACTATGATTCCTTAGATGCATTCATATTTGAAATATATTTCCAATGGTTGTACTCATTCCCCAATCTGATATCTTTGCTGAAGTTATGGCTTCTTGAAAAAACCATTTTCACCATTTTTTGTGCATTTTCTCTACTGGTGCAATTTTATTGAAATGCCAACTGCAGAAAAAAAAATATGTCAGGAACTAGAGAAAATTTTGTATGAGACATAGATAATGATAATAATAGATAATTCATAACAACTCTCATAATTTAAATCTGAAGTTCCAGTGAAAAAATACAATAATCTGGAATCTGCAACTTTGTCATTTTCACTCCTTTTTCTAGACTTAAATTTTTAGCAGGACTGATTATCTCTCAATCTATGCACTTATGAAAATAATTCACTAAACCAAAGTTGTTTGTATTGATGAGTATATAAAAATTTGACTAAATATAATTTTCCAATTTTGTGATCCAGGGTCATTTTTCCTTCTCCGAAAATATAAAAAATCTCCAAAAAGTGGTCCAAAATAGTCGATTTTGGCCTATTTTAGTGTCCCCATTCCAATCCCCATAGGATTTATTCAGTTCCTTCGTGGGTTATTTCTATTTCTACTTTTTGGACTCTCCCCAAGAGTTTCAGCTTAATCTAGACTTCTGTGAATGATCTGGACCCAGATCTTTAAAAATCACTATTTTGGAAATTTCTGTCAAATTCAAGCAGAGTTGGACAAGGGCACTCTTTGGTGCTTTGGTAGACCTCCTTTCTGTAGAAAAAACCCATAATTTTAATCCCAATCAGACGTAATTTTCTCTAGTTCTATCCAAAATAAGAAAATGGCTCCAAACTACTTTTTTTTGAACTGTGGAACAATTTTTCCTACATGCAATCTGCATTGTTGATCTCAGGTCGGAAGCAATATGGACATTTGATCTACTCTCTATTTTCTATCGGCGACTGATGTTCTCCTTTGGCGTGCACAATACTTTCCCAAACTACCGACCCGACCGTTGACCATCAGCCCAACTCCCCGATGATTGACTTGCACACAACTCCAAATCGGCCGACCTAACCATTGGTCGTCATCGATCTTCATTGGTGAATGGAACTCCCAAAAAATTCGGTCGACGCCCGACAATCGGCCCATCGATGATCAAAGATCCCCAATAGTTTTCGAAAACACTTCCTCAATTCAGCTGACCCAACCATCGACCATCTTCGTTGGCTGACGTGGCATGACACGTGGATGATGACTTTGCATGACACAACATCACCCTATATTCTCCATCAACCATCAGCCGATTCTCTTAGATGACCTGAACACTTTGTAGAATTTGGCAGACGCCAAACCATCAATGCGTCGGTCATCGACGACTTCTCTTGCTTGATTCGAACATTTCGCCAAAATCAATCGACCCCCGACCATTGACCAATCGACCATCGACGATGTTCGTTGGCGATTGAAAATACTTTGTCGGATTCGATCGACCCCTGATCTTCGGCCATCGGTGTTCAAATATGTCTTATGGTCGACCCAAACTCTTCGTCATTTCGGTCCATCCGTCCATCGGTCGTCGACGACTTCTCTTGGAAATTTCCAACACGCAGGAAATTTTTGACATTTCTCTAATTGATATAGACTGTCAATCTAATCCCTTTCACAACCCTTGATTTAATCCTGGCCATTTATCTCATCAACCTTTCAAATGGTCAATTCCTTTTGAATTTTTAAATTTATCATGGTGAATCTCGACCATCAATCATGAGATCAAACATGATCTCAACCATCGATTCTCCAAACTGTCTGTAACTCTACAGACAACCATTAAAACTCGAATTTTGACCATTCCAGGTCGAATTTCGATCTACAACTTCACCTCTCTACGCCATTAAACATCTCAAATTGTCTGAAGTAATTAAAATTCAGATTTCACTCACATAATTGGGGATTTCTCTCTAAAATCCTTGTTTTTTCCCAAACCCGTCACAAACAAAATCCGCAACGATGAATTTCACAAATTCACATTCATATTGGCCCATACAAGCTCGATGTTTGAACTAAAGGCTCTGATACCATAATGTAACATCCCCCAGCCCATCCGAGGGACATTACAATGCATAATACATATGAAAAACAAAATTTATGCGAACTAAATTGATTTATTTACAATTAACTAATTTTATGTAGCTTTCAGCTACGAATTAAAACAGATTTAGCTATTGTCTACAACCATAAAATAGATGCATCTACAATGTGTTATTAATCAACATGAAATGCAACTAAACAACTCCTTACATCAACATATAAATCATTCTCATTTACAGAGATCATGCACATCAATTAAAACTCATAATACAACAAAAACAAGATAAAACACTTATATTTAAACAAGAGTTGTGCAACCAATTGCTTGGGACAGATGTTTCACCCAACCTTAAACCTACTATTCCAAATCTCAACAACCAATCACCCCCGAGATGAGTCTAGTAATCCACAAAAGAGGGTGGTCTCTCACAGTCCACTCACAACTCATAAACTCATAACCCAACTGATATTCTCCTACAACTATCCTGATTTTCCACCATCTCTCTTCCTCTTGACCTGCTCAACCCAAGGAATGCACCCCTTCACTGATCTCAGTCCCTTAGGCATCCCATTTGTTTATGAGGGTCTCTCTGGCATAGGTAACCAAGAATATCTCAGATGGGAACTCATGGGAACTTGTTGCTAGGAAAACTGTTAGGAAACCAATGAAAAACAATTGTTGATTTAGTGCAACTCACACCAGAGTTCACTCTTCAATCCTGACAACCTAGATCTTCAATTTCCAGCTCCAAATACGCTCCATCTTGCTCTAGAATTCTCCCTCCATGGCTGCACTAGCTTCCAACTTTGTTTCTTCCTCTATACTTGTTCCTCATGCACCAAAACTCAATGTGTACTATTGTTGTCCCCATCCATACAAATTTCATCCCTTTGGATTTCCTTTCTTGACTCACACTCTTCCCCAAGCTGATTGTATTCAACCCCCATGTGCCCAATAACTTTGGGATGTGACCACTCACACCCACCCTCTTACATGTATTCAATGATTGGCTTTGGGAACACTCAATCAAGAATTGGAAGGTTCATACAATTAGCAAGTTTAGGGGTTAAATTAATATACATGGATATTTCCCCCTTGGACCCCTCTTGGCCATTATCCTAGACATTCACTCTCTTGTGGATTAATTCAACCCCCATCTCTTGTCCATGTCCCCTTAGCAATTGACATCACATTTTATTAATAAAACAAGGAAATACAATTCGCATATTACATCGCTTGGCCGTAGCCACATATTATATCTACGTAAGAATTAATTAAAGTGGATATGTTACATATATTTTGGTTCAAAGATAGCTACCAACCTAATGAGAACACCCTAGAAATTTCAATTTTTTAAGAGGATGAATTTAATGGCTATTTTTACCTCTGTTTCAAAAAGTGGTGCTACTAGCAACACCCTTTTTTCAAAGTAGATTTTTGACATTTTGAATCTTCTTAGTTATAAAATAGAATATCAACATCTTTTTTCAAATGTCATTTTCTCAACAAACAAAAAAAAAGGTTTATTTTATGGTGCTTTTTTTTGGTAATTTTTTTTTTTTTTTAAACCTTTTTTTGTAAGCTAACCAAAATTTGTATTAATAAAAAACATAGTAGTATACAATGATAGCAAGTTGTGGCTTGCCTCCAGGGAAACTAGAACCACGATGTAGCAAAATAACAATGTTTTTATGAGAGTATGCAACACAATGTTATAAAAATTTAAAATCCTAGAGGCAACTTTACCTAGATTACCTCTATGTTCATCATAAAAAGTGTTTAACTTTACTAACAAAACCAAAATAAGGTGCATAGTCCAACTCTGTAAAACTGACATGAGATGAAATATGGTGCTAACCCAAGATCCCACATGATTGCTCCTAATGTTGGTGGTGGTTTCCCTCCTCTTTATCTTCATCAAGAAGGATAGGATTAGAGACAGTACCTTCCACTTCCTAAAAAATTATATCTTCATCAGGCTTTGTTGCTTCAAATGGTCCCTGCTTTCCTTCCCCTAATTAATCTATAACAATTATCTCTATGTCATACACTGATTTGAATATTGCCTCATACTTTCTATCCATTAGGTTCGATTAGAGAGGATTTCCTATTTTTGTTGTCCCCTTTCTTCCACTACTTTGGGAATGAAGGATTTATTGAGCCTATAAAATTCCATTAACCTAAAGGCTTTATTATCTATGTTGCGGAAGGACCCAGTGCCAAGAACACATTCCAAAAATTTGACATGCACATACTCATTAAGAGTTCTATGCCTTTTACTCCTAACTAGGTTTTTTATAGGATCAACCTCATCCTTGACGTGCTTGGGGTGGCGATGCTTGAAAATGGAAACAATTTCCATGGCATTAGCTTGGGCTCAAGTGATTAGGTAGGTTTTTTGGTCTCTTGAGGATCACCTACCTACCCTTCTCCTCCCCCTCTTGGCTCCATGCTTGTTGGTTTCAATTCAAAGCTCAAATTTAGGGTTCAAAATCTTAGGGAAAGAATAGTATAATGAGAAGGCTTCTTGAAATGAACACATATCATCGAAGATGGAACACAATCCACCAAACTGCAAGGATATAGCCTTCCTAATTGAGGGAAGAGGGGCTTGCCTACCAAAGACAAATTAAGAACCAAACCAAATATGAACCCGTCTGGAATAAAAAGCCAAAGATTTGAGAGGAAACCAGAAAAACTAGACCTAGAAGTGAGGGTAAGCCACCAATACTAGCTTGACCTAGTCCTAATTTCTCCTACAAACACTAGCTTCTTGGCTTTTCCATTTTAAGTTCCAACCCGATCTCTACCATGATGAAGTGCATGGGAAGAGTTATCACAGAATAATGTATGAACCTATGATTCAAACAAGATAGCTCTGTGATGACTATCCATGTCATTTCTTCCTCCAGCCTCATATAAACCCATGCATACTTGAGACCGTGTTAGTATGATGCAAGGCTTCATGACCTCCATGCCCACTCTCCTCCCTCGCACCCCATACATGAATAAACCCTTTAACATTATTAAAAATGTTATATGTCATTTATTTTTTCAAAGTTATCATTTTCATCTAATTCTATATTCTCAATTAATTTAGAATTCCATACGTTAAATACAATTTAAATTTTTGATTTTAACATTTTTTTAGCTTTAATTTAATCCATAACTAATCGTTGCAGTTAAATAAGACCGCTTTTAGGTATTTGGAAAAAAATTATACATTTAAAAGCTAGTTATAATGAAAAACATGTACATTCTAGAAGTTTTTTTTTGTTTGGAATGCCATGTCAAATAAAGCATTGTTATGGTCAAAATTGAGGAAAAAGAGAACAATAACATAATTTAAAAACAATTTTAAAAATTTGAAATTAAAAAAAAAAAAAAAAAAGATCTTGAGGGAGGACGATGCTAGATATCGCCTTGCCCACCATCACTCCCTCCCTCCCATGCTATACCCTCCAATGCCACCCTTTGAGGCAACAAGTAGTAACACATGTTTCCTCAAAGGGAAACACCACATGTTGCCTCAAAGGGAAACACCAAGGGGTAGAGGTGGGGTGGGGTGGGCATAAGGTAGGGAAAAAGCGGGGAGGGTGGGCTGGGCATAAGGTAGGGAAAAAGTGGGGAGGGTGGGGGAGAATGCCCCATTTAATTAATTGGTCAATATTTTTATAATTTTTGTTTATCTATTTATCTTTTAAATTAACGAGGGAAGTTTATTTTGTTTAAGGATGTTTTTTTCTTTGTAATGAGGTTTTTAATATATATATATATATATATATTATTTAAAAACATTTTGTCTTGGGGTTCTTTTTTCTCCTAACAATACTAAAATTGTTTTAGACAATGGTTTCAAAAATGTTGCAATTTTAAGCTGGAAAAAAAGGTGTTATTGGTAATACCTCTTTTATTTGAGGGTTTATTTTAAGATTTTGGTTGCAATGACATTGATAGTTAAAGGCTATGGTTTAGAAAAGTTGAAATTTTAATCTTGAAGCCAATTGGTTTCAAACAAGCTATGATTTTTTACCTTCCAAAAAAGGGTGGTATTGGTAGCACCACTTTTCAATTGGATATTGATTTTAAGGTTTTTGTTAGAGGGTATGGATGTAAGAGCTTGTAATTGTAACCCTAAAAAAGAGTTGTCACTAGTGACATCATTTTTTTATTCAAGGGTTGATTTTGATGCAAAAATATGGGTTTTGGGGGCTAGAGTTCTTTTTTTGAGGTCACATTACTTGTTAGGTTGGTAACTAAGCTTATGACATTTGGTCCAAGATGGAAACCAAAATGACCAAATCCACTACCTTCCACCCCCACACTGATGGACAGATAAAGGTAGTCAACAAGATAATTGTACATATCCTCAAAGTGTACAACTATGAACATCCTCGCACAGGGGATGAGAGTCTTCCTTGTGTCTAGAATTGCTACACCAAAACTCTTCACAATGATATTGGCCACAATGTCTTTCTAGTATGCCTAGGGTTCTAGCCATTAGCCGCAATTGATGTAGCCATGTGCATTGCATCAACGTTAAAAGAGTCCTCCAATGCTTGAAGCAACATATACAAAGCAACACAATTTGTTGAATGAATCCATCACATCCAACAAGAGGTTCATGATATTGTACATAAAGAATTTTTTTCCAAGTAGTGATATGAACAACATTGAGTGCCACACCAATGAAAAGTTGGCAACAAAGTATGTTTTCACTTACAAAAAGAGTGACACACATGCCCCCTAAAAAATCTCAATCCACTCTGATATGGGCCTTACACCAATACCAAAGATATGGATGAAAATTCTTTTAAATTGAATCTTCCACCCTTTCTTAACATACACCTTGTCTTCAATGTGGAACTACTTCATCCATACTTTATGCCTCTATTGGACATCTCGAAGGTGGAAGAGAACTTGGCCCTTATAGAACTCAACCTTCACTACCTTGATCATGCCATAATGGATGATATCATGGAAACCAAAATGAAGAGCACTCACCAATGGAACATTCAACTCTATCAAATCGTCAGTGGGGTAGAGGGAAAGTGATTTTCCACAAAACAAATTTAGCATAGGTTTACCCATTTGAGGTAAGAGCTTGATGCAATGAGAACATTTCTTTCCAAGGGGAAACCATTAATCCAAGTGGTCATTTAAGGCACCTAGGTGCCCATTATAGATTGTCACTATCTCAAAAACAATTATCAACCTCATCAAGTTTACAACAATTTTTTCAGTGTTGGACTTTTGACGCATTGTTAAGGCCCTAAACGACATCATCTAGGGATAAGGCCTCCTAATTTTCCTAGTTCAAACCACTGATCTTTCTGTTAGATTTAGGGTAATTTTGCAAAACAGTAGTATCTTTAAATTTCAGAGATCAAAAGCAGTTAGATCTATAACTCAACAAAGATAGAACACATGAAATGTAGATCTATGAAAGACAACAATAAGCTTGTAGAGAAAAACTCTGATCTAATATAAATTAGAAACTCAGATCTAAAGATAATACTCAGATCTAAAGTAGCAGTGAAACAAATCTGAACATACCAATAGATCTATAAGACAGATTTCAGATCTAACTATTTAGTCTAATCATTTCACCATTGAACAACTTATGCATTCAAAGCATTTCTTTAGATCTACTCAATGCCAACTAGTTTAGACAGTTCTGTAATAGAATCAAATCCAAATCAGAGTAAGATACATACCTGGTACAACAACCTTACCTCTGAAGACAGCACAGTAACCACAAGAGGTTTAGAACCATTTAGTATGCTCAGACAAAGGTTCAGTTCAATAGATCTATAGTGGATCTCAATGCCAAAGAATGAAAGAGATTTCTTGCCACCAAGCAATAGGGCCACAAGGAGAAAACACAAATCCCAACAGAGGTAAATCAAAACCCAAACCCTCTCACAGTAAAACCCTTACCCAAGAGACCTTTAGATCTGAAAACTAGACTGTGTATAAACCCTTGTTTCAGCAGTGAACAAACTGAGCCTTCAGCAA
>ML834194.1:118249-131231 GCA_009831015.1 Picea engelmannii
TCCTAGGGTTAGGGGTTTTGGATTTTAGAGTTCCATCCTATTAAGGATTTTGGATTTTAGAGTTTCTCCCTCTTAAGGTTTTTAGACATTATGATATAATGTAGCTTCAACATCTTGTTATAAGCCTTTTATGAATGAATGTAGTCGTCACATCCCTTATCAAAGATAAGCTACCACCATTTTAACCATTTTGCATTGTTATGTATGTTGTAATGTTTTTCATTGCTTGATTCATTAATATAATTTGGTTTTCAAGTTAATACTATACTTTCAATATTGTTATTGTGTTATCTTTGCATTATGTGTTCTTTCAGTTTATTCTCAATCCAGTCTATATCGAAAATGTCATGATAAAAAGGGGGTTAATCGTTTCCAAGCCCCAAATGCTTATGATAATAAAAATGCCTTGAATTTCAAACAAATAAATTGTCACAAATATCAAAATGACCGCTTAACTTACCAATATGTCTAGCTTGACACAATAATCAAAGATTTTTTATAGTCATTACCAATGGTGCATAAAAAAACCACTTCGCTAGTAATATCTTACCCTATTTAGCAATATTAATAAAGCAAAGCCTTCCCTTGCTTTTGGAAGAATGCAAACCTACATGCATAGGAAGGTCACTTTCACCATCATACTTGGCCCACAAAAAATATCTTAGCAATCATTTGCCTTTCAAAGTGATTATGTTACTAGAAAGCCAACAAGAAACGTAGAACTCATCATTGGCCTATAGAGTTATGGAGATCATTAAATTTTCAACGGAAGGAAGATCATTATAATACCAATATTGTAGTTTTACTTGAATTTTATCCAGAGACCATTCCCACTTAGTGTTGGAAGATAACACATACCTAAAGGAATGCTAGGATATCTAACAATCTCTCCCATCATTTATATATTTCCACTTTGGATGGATTGAAGTAGCGGGACCATTTGGAGATCATTAAATTTTCAACGAAAGGAAGATCATTATATTTCCAATATTGTAGTTTCACTTGAATTTTATCCAAAGACCATTCCCACATAGCGTTGGAAGATAACCCATCCCTAAGGGAATGCTAGAATATCTAACAATCTCCCCCATCATTTATATAATTCCACTTTGGATGGATTAAAGTAGGGGGACCATGATAGCCAATAATCTAAAATTCATATTTATGACTGCTACCATAACCATTGCAAATAAAGCATCTAGGCAAGGAGGAGTGGAGTCAATTGAATTCTAATCCAGAAAAATTGAAAGGAGGGAATCGTCAACCAAGTGATTATTAACAACCTCTTAACCTCGTGGAATATTGTAGCACAAATAAGTCCTTGAGCATTAGTCACTTCAAGGAGATATCTAAGAGCGTCCACTAGAATGACAAAGTTAAGGAGCAAGAGGGAAGGCTCACTTAATGGAGCAATGGAAGACACTGTGATTTGAGAGAGATAAATATTCATAGAAACAAAGGTAAAAGAAACCAAGAACAGAGTGTAAACCGTGTTTTTAAAACAAGAACCAAATCTCAACGACACGTGCCCAAGAGTTTGTTGAGTATCGCAAGTACAATAGCAAAATAGAGTGTCGAATAGAAGAACTTAACACTTAACATTGATTAAGTATCCTAAATGTATCATTGCAAACGTTGGACTTGAATTTTGGGAAAATGCAGTGATGACAACCTTACATGTTGGGAACTATCTACCAATAAGAGCATTTAAGAACAATAAACATGAGGTAGCCTAGATTATGATACAAACATTGGATACATAGTTGAAGTATTAGATTATGATACATGTTCCACAACACATGTATTCCAACAAAGTATGAACACCTTCATTAACCACTCACACAATCATATCAAAGATTGGTAAAACCTCTACGGGGAAACATCCACGGCCCCAACCAACATGGCCACTTGGAGAAATTTATTAATGCAAAAGAAAAATATTACAGAGATATTTACAATAGATTTTCTCACAATCGATCATAGGAAAATGACCTTCCATGCTCTTTAAATAGAGATCATGGACCAATTGGGTGTTAAGCCATGGATCAATATAATCATTAAGATCGAGGAGAATATGAGCCATCAAATCACTCTATGTCAGGAACATATCATGATCGTCGGATTTCTTAACTACAAATGCATACTAATGCATACTAAAGAAACACACTTTTACCAAATGCTACATTAGACCATGTTGATCTTAACTAACTCCTAAGTGTTTAAATATCCTAACATCCCCCCTTAAGAACAACTTGGGATAGGATTGAAGGATTTACAAAGATGACACAATAGGAGAAGGAAGGAGGCATTAGAACCTATCCCCCCTTAATAACAACTTCCTGAACTCCTAACATAGATCGAAGTTTGAAAATTTTCGTTTATGTAAGAGACTTCGTAAAGATGTCTACAACTTGATGTTTTGTAGGGAAAAAGAGCACTTCAATAACTCTCATGAATGAATTTTCTGATGAAGTGCATGTGTAGCTCAATGTGTTTGCTACGTTGATGTTGAACTGGATCTTTAGCGAGCTTGATGACACTCTAATTGTCACACCAAAGGCTAGTCGAATGTTGTTGCTGGAATCCAAACTCTGAAAGGATCTGTCGAAGCCATTAGACTTCCTAACTTGCATTAATTGATGCTCGGTACTCTACATCCACTGAAGAAAGAGCAATAGCATGTTGTTTCTTATAGGCCCAAGTGACAGGTCCTGAACCAAGGTTGAAAACATAACCTGCAATAGACTTTCGATCATTAGTGTTGTCGGTCCAATCTGAATCAGTAAAACCAACCAATAAAGGAGTCCCTCTTAAACTGAGTTGTACCCCGGACATACCAAAGTATTCTCTTAGCTTCTTTCCAATGGATTTCATGATCAGGCAACAAGACCAACAAAAAAAGAAAGATCAGGACGGATATGAGTCAGGTATAAGAGGCTACCAACTAACTAACGGTACAAAGTGGCATCAACTTTGGGAGAAGTACAGGTGGCAACAAGTTTGACTCTAGACTAGAAGGGAGAAGGGTTTGGTTTACAATCTTCCATGTGAAAGCGACGAAAAAGGTCACAAACATACTTAGACTAGGAAAGAAAAAGTCCTTCCTTGGTTTGCAAAACTTGGAGGCCAAGGAAATAGTGCAAAAACCTTAAGTCTATTATTTCAAATTTCTTGGTATAGACATTGGGGTCAGAATGGCATCTAGAAAAGTCTATTTCAAGAAGAAAGATGTACATTTTGACATACCAAGCTCGAGGAGCTTGCTTAAGACCATAAAGAGATTTTTTAAGGTGACAAACAAAGCTAGAGCCATTTTGGATATGGTCGGGAGGTTGTTCCATGTAGATTTATTCTTTCAAATCCCCATGCAAGAAGGCAAATTTGGCATCCATCTAATGGACCTCCCATTTCTGTAAGGTTGCAATGGCTAGAACAAGGCAGATGGAATTCATTTTGGCTACAGGGGAAAAGGTTTCATTATAGTCAATTCCTTCAACTTGGGAAAATCCTTTGGCAACTATCCTAGCCTTGTGTCTTTCAACACTTCCATCTGATGCATACTTAGTTCTGTAGAACCATTTACATCTGACAAGTTTTCTTCCTTTCAGAGGAGGTACAAGATCTCAAGTATCGTTTTCCATTAAAGAACAATACTCTTCATTTATTGATGTATCCCAATCTGGATGACCTGAAGCTTCTGCAAATGTCTCTAGATCACGAGTCTCTTAAACTTGAGCCAAAAGAGAAAATGATTGTTGGAACTATGAACGTACTTGACGCTAATCTGAAGGCTCACCGACAAGATCACCAGTTGCTTCTCGTGTTGAACAAACCCATCTAGGAAACGATGGTGTTGGTGTAGGTTTAAGTTCAATGGACTCATCTGGAGGAAGGTGAGCAGGCAGAGGTGGATTTTCATCCCCACTATCATCATCTAAAGAAGAAAAAACTAGAATAGGAACAAAAGAAGACACAAACACCAAAGATGGATCACAGGCCGAAGAAGACACAAACGCCGAATTAGGCTTGCAGATCAAGAGATTTTCATCAAATTTAACATCTCTTCTAATAATAATTTCATTCCAATGTGGTTGAAAAAGTCTGTAAACTTTGACATCTTCAAAATAACCAACAAATATACACTTCTCACTTTTAGGCTGCAATGCTTTCATTTTCTCATCAGGAATGTGATCCCATGCTACACTGCAAAATACACGAAAACGAGTTACATCTAGTTTAAGTTTAGTCCATGCTTCTTTCAGTGTTATATTTTTAAGAGTCTTTGTGGGAGTGCGATTTACTATGTAATTTGCATAGTTAATGGCTTTCGCCCAATAATTTAGACTTAATCTCTTAGATTTCATCATACAATTAGCCATTTCTTTTAATGTGTGGTTATTTCTCTCAGCAACATCATTTTGTTGTGGTGTATATGGAACAATGTGTTGCATTTGGATCAATCGAGTGTTAAGTCACATATCAATGTGTTAGAATATAGAAGATTATGTTCGTTTTACCATTGACGATACCCTCGTCACCCAACCACAAGCCGAAGCCATCCTCCGAGCACCTTGACCTTGACAGAGAAGAGAATCCTAGTAGCAATCCAATAGCCAAGAGAGGCTAATGCACTAAGCAAGAATAGAAACCAAGCTGATCAAATAATCCCACCCAGAGGCTAGCGCACACTTTCCCAAAAACTTGTGCACAAGCTGCAACTACACCTGCGCAGATCTAATTCACTCTGCAACTGCTGAGATGCAAATAATGAGAACTGGCGCCTTGTATTTATAGTAGTCTGGGCAGTTTAACTGGGGTCGACTTCTCCTTCTGGGTATTAATAAATTCATATTAAATATATTTACAACCTATCTAGGGTTTCCTTCATTTCTTTGCTTCCTTCCAGAGGATTCTAGTCTCGTCATAGGTCACAATAGAGGTTCATACCTCCCGAAGCTACCATAATATTAACACAATGTAGTCGTTAAGATCGAGGAGAATATGAATCGTCAGTTCATTCTATGTCGAGAACATATCACGAGAGTCAGATTTCCTAACTACAAATGCATACTAATGCATAGTAAAAAAACAAACTAAGAAACACATTTTTACCTAACGACACATTAAACCAAGTTGATCTTAATTAATCCCAAGTGTCTAAATATCCTAACAATACATGTCTTGTTACCAAGGGAGAATTGGTTGAAACCGAAAGTGAATAGTTGAAGATGATCTCCTTAGGACACAACAAGGGTATTAAATAACTCAAAGTGGATGATCCTAAAATAAAGACTAAACTCCAAACAAATCCCTTCGTGCCTTGTAGGTATCTAGATCTCCTCTCCATCGAGGACAAATGATGTAGGCCAAGATTCAACAAAAATCTATTGACCATTCCCATTGCATGGGCGATGTATGAGCCCGTCGAAACCATGCTAGTATGTTTTCTACCACCTCAATAGTCTTCAACTCACTCTCTATTCCCATTGCATGGGCGATGTATGACCCCGTCGAAACCATTCTAGTATGTTTCTACCACCTCAATAGTCTTCAACTCACTCTCTTGTTAAGTTATGATTCAATGGGATCAGATTTGAGATGGGCTTGCAATCCTTCATCCCAATTCACTCAAGGAGAACATTAGATATTTCCTCTAACTAAAACAATTCTTTAATTTTTGCCCATCTTTCATCACATGAATCCCCAAGCATTGTTGACACCCACTCAAAACCTTCATAAACCATGATGAAACCTACCTCTTAGTCTCAAAAAATAGCTTCAAAGAACTCCTTATCGATATCAAGTCATCTATATAAGTGAACAACAATGATCTTATCTTCTCTATCTTATAGTAGATGCAATGGTCAACACTATTACAAACAAAGTCAATTTGAAATGCAGTAGGTACCATTGACCTCAAATTGTCTCACCTGTCAACATCACAATTAATTTATACAACATGCCATCTTTGACTCACATGGTAATAATATTTTTGTTCCTTTACACTAAGAGCACTTTGACTTCTCTCATTTACCTAGTAATAATCTTTTTGTTCAGTTACACTAAGAGCACTTAGTCTTGTTGAAAACCATGGTAATGTTTGCATCCATGATCTTGTTGACTAAAAATAAGTTCATCTATGGCATGTGCAATATATCATGAATCTCTTTCACCTTGTCCACCTACAATCTCACTAACATGGTACAACCTTTGAAGACCTACAACCTAACTACCATGGTCCAACAACCTAAGAAGCTCTATGATCTAACTACCTTGGTCCAATGACCTTCAACATTGATGCAAAAATTGATTTCCATGCACACTTGCCCCTTTTCTTCCAAATTCTCGAATTGGGAGAACCACTTTGAATTCACCAATGACAATCCACTAGCAATATTGAACCTCCCCTGTAAAAGCATATGTTGAGGCTAAAACTCTTCCAAACCTAACCACCTTCAATCCATTATGTTCACTCAAGTTGTCTTTTGACCAACCCTTTTCTTCTTTTTTACAAGGTGCATGCTCTTCACATATCCCTTCCTACCCTTTTCTTCTTTTGTACAAGGTGTCAACTCTTCCTATATCCCTCCCTAGACACTCATTACAAACATTCTCCTTGGTCTTCTTGTCAATAAAGTTTACTCAAGTTGTCTTCCTACCCAATCCTTTGTTACATTCAAGGAATTAGCTATTCAAATTTTCCTCCCTGGACACTCGTAACAAACAATCTTCTTGGCCTTGTCAATTTTGTTGATGGAGTAAAATGCAACATGCACATACATGATCAATGCCTCTATGAATGTCTTCATGGCTTGTACTATGCACTCCTCTTTTTACAACATCGTCACCAATTTTTTGATGCACAAGAAATCAACCATGTTTCCATACATATTAGAGTGGTTTCCCGTGATTTGGATAAACTTCCAAGTATGGCATTCATTTGTGCCTCCTCTGAGATCTTTGCACACTAGTTGACATAAACTACTCCACAAATTTCATGTTCTTCTATTGGAGCCTTTAGCCAACTTTGCATGGTTATATGGATACCTCAAGAACCATTAATTCACCATGGTCTTGAGATTTTTCTTTTCTACAAATAAAGATCACAATTGTTTTCACCATGAAGATATCCCCATCCAACTCTTATAGATGACATAATTGAGCGATCGCGATCCCGTGAGGTTCTCATTATTCATTTCATATAGCTCCCACTATCATGCAACTTGCTACAAATTCAACTCCCACTGAATGCCAATTCCCGATTTGAAGACATTATCATCAGAGGACTATTAGATATTCATGGCTGGGATAATGCAAGTAGAAAACTATTAGTTAAACATTCACAAGATGTTCATTGTTTCATTTTTCACACATCCATCAGGCATATGCACTCGACATTCAAACACTGAGACAAATTTCTAAAATAAGTGTAAACCCTTTAAATGTTCTTCACTTATCATAAAGGATTAGAATAACAGGAAAATTAACTTACAATAATCAATATGTTCAGAGCCCCGCAATATGGTATGTACAAAGACCCAAGAGCAACAGGCTCAATTACAATGGTAAACAACATTGAACAATGAATTAAACAAAGTGCATTGAACATGTTCCACAATATAAACCCATTTAAAGGCCACCCTCAGGTTGCTAGCCAATGGTTTTAGTTAAATAACCAATGGATGGTGACAAAATAGCAACATGCTCAATTACAACAACGTTGAACAATGAGTTAAACAAAGGACATTTAACATGTTCCACAACATAGTCCCATTTAACAATCATCCTTGGGTGTCCATTTAACGGTCACCCTTGGGTTGTTAGCCAATGGTTATAGTTAAATAATCAATTGATGGTGACAATATACCAATTGCCTATCTAATCTAATGGTAACAACACTCCATCTTTAAAAAATAAATCTTGTCCAAGACCTCCACGTCAATGTTCCCATCCCAAGTTGACTCAACCCCCTTGGCGAAGCTCTCCATGTTAATGCTCCCATTGGAAGGTGACTCAATTCCCCCAGCCAATATTAATGTCAACATGGTCAAACTTGGGGATTTGCCACCATCAAAAGCCTTTACCTTCAACAAATTTGACAATAATACTTCACTAAATAGCCATTAATACTCATATATTTCTGCACTGACATCTTTCTTCACAAACTTACCCTATAAACTTCTGATACATCTCTTTATATATTTACATGTCCAGGAAGGTCAACCAACTTCTCCTTTGTTGCCCACGACAAGAGGCAGTCCAAATGCCTACTTGTCTACAACACAAGGTGACCAACTACATATTTATTTTCATAACATCTCTCACCTTTTTGTTGGGCTGACTACCGAATGCCAGCTTGGCTAGAGGGCTTCTTTCCGACACTCCCTACTCAAGGCCAACTTGTTGGGAGTTGGCTGAATGTCATTTTATTTATCTAGTAACTACTCATCATCCTTGTTTCCATTTCTCTATTCTCCTTTACTATTCATCGACCATAACAGACCATGCAATGTTGTCCACGCGGTTTGAGAATGCTGGAGTGTTAGAGGAACCCCATTACAGAGGTGCCTCCTATATAGCTATATAGTGATACTTTTAACATCAATTTCAAAACATGTGTTAAACAATGACAACATTTAAGACATCTAACATTTAATGCTATCTTACTACCACCGTAAGATACTATTAGATATAATATCACATCAAAATGTTTCATCTTACTACCACCGTAAGATACTATTAGATATAATATCAATAATGTTTCATCTTACCACCTCCCTCAATCTCCTTTTATTATATTTATATGCCCTTTTTGAAGAACACAACATTGATTGAATGTAGTATTACTGGCCAATCAAGCGTCTATTCAAACATTTAAAATGGTTGTTAAAGCCATTGAAGCCTTCTTTATCACTATTCCGTGTTCGTTTCCAAAATATTCCAATAACGAAAGTTGTCACTGGATCATGTAAACCTTGATTTGAACTCATCAACCTGCCCACCGAAGTCTGCCTCATTGCACTAGAAACCAGCACATTTGGCAAGGACAGATTCCACACATACAGTCCGTAATTCCAATAAAATGTTCAATCTATAAATTTCATCAATGAAGCAAATTGGAAGAAAAGGGAGTAGGAATCAAGTTGAGTCATAGGGAGTAGGAATTAGAATAAATTAATTCATGAGAGCTAGGTCGAATCATTGGACCACTAAACAAGATAGAGACCTAATCACGAAATGCACTCTTCAGGGAGCATCCTATCTCCATGTTAATATAAAATCATGAAAATTGCACAAGAATCTACAAAAGGATGAAGGACAGTTAGTTTAAATTTTGTGGAGATAGCTTAAACTTCCATTTCACTTGACTTAACAAATGGATGTCTTCTACAGTGCCATAAACTGCATTGCTTAGTTAATCTGTATGTTCACCACAATATGAATAAACGGTCCTAAAGCAAGAATTGGTTACGCAGTTTTGCATTGGTAGTGTTATTTGCTTCTGAGATTTAGTTGCAACTGTTATTTTGTAATTTCAAAATTGATTAATCTACAATACATTATCTGTCATTCTAAGAGTCCAATTTTCCTGGAAATGGATTCAAAATCTGAGACTTCTTTCACAAAAATTTATGAGCCTTGTCATGCTTCACTCGAGCTATCTTGCATCCGTATTGCTTAGAAGATTGGACATCCAACTAGGTCAACTGACTTGACATTCAGCCGATCTCTGTTCTCTGTAATTGGGATTCAATTTTTTCCAGAGAAATAATTTTCTGATTCAAACCTGGAGAAACAGGGTTCAGGAAACAACCCTTTTTTGGAAGTATGCTCACAGGAAAATATTGGGCCATTTCTAATTCATTTTCTTGACTCTGCCTGGCATTAAAGGTGAATGACGCAATTCAAACTCTAAGCATGATATTCTGTGAACAAATTAAATATTGGATACAGGGTATGCCAATTTCCTAATAGAGAACTTTAATTACATACTCACTTTGATCGCTGGAAAACAGATGAAGTTTATCATTACCAATTTACCATTACAAAAATAATTTGATAGAATGAGAAAAAGTATCTGAAACTTTGAGCATTCTAAAATTCACGTTTTCAATTGTTCAAATAATAATTGCAGCAACCATTCCAGATGTAAACCCATAAAATATACCCAAACTCATGAGACTGGCATTTCATTAACATTCTTTCTTCATTCAGAGATTTTCTTCTGCTGCACTAGCAGAATAAACAATAAGAAGGAACTGCAGATTTAGAGAATTTCTCTGAAATTCCAGATATTTAGTCCCGCTCGCTGATTGCTGTCAGATGTTCATCAATCTCTTCTGTTGATAAAGTACGAAATACTGGACTGTCTTTTGTAACAACACCGACCTGTATACCAATAAAAATGTTTACACACTTAAAATATAAAAAACTTAATCAGTAAATCTAAAATCTGGCCACAGATTTAGAATGCATGGAACAGTTTGAAATTTTGAATAATTTTGCAGTTAACATGTGAACTGACTACAGGGTCCAGACCGATGTAGAAAAAAAATTGCAATCTAACATAGGTCATTGTTCAACATGACTCTACTTGAGAAGCACAGTAATAAGACAAGCTATTAAAACTATCAAAGTAATCAATCCAATTGCTCGGTAACCCGCCTTACCAAACAAACATTTTGGCAGTGTCCAGAGGTGCACCAACCAAATTTTACAAAGTCTGATAAAGGTAAATGATATTTGCAACGGAAGGAATTTTAAGAAGAATATACACAAACTATCCATCGAACACTACTAGCAAACAGGAATGTGAAATTCCATTCATGTTTTGTTAACAAAATGGATCTTGCATGCTTAGTATTAGTTGACCAAAAATTAAAGTGAAGACATTATATTTTGTACTTTAAAAAATACATAGTTACAATTGGGAATCAAAACTTAATCTGGCATACTACTACTAGCACAGTCATCTTGGCATATCTACTTGTAGAGCTTTGAACAAGGCTCTATATAAGTTTTTAATTTGGTCATATCTGGTGTCATCTCCTATTAAATTAAAGCCATGCAAACATTATTTTATTTTTTAGAAACTATTTACCTATCCCTTGATCCCTGATCAATCAAGGATGAGGAACAAGGGTTGACGCCACAGCACACTACACCACTCAACACATGGAACAAACACAGCAGGAAGCCAGGCAAGTAGTTGAACTGTTGGAACTGTCGAAAACAGTTTCTTAGCCTGAAGAGAGGGTTTGAGAGGGCCAAAACAAAGGAATAAAGGCCCATTCAAAAATGAAGATGAAGGGGTGATTCCAAAGGAAAACAGAGGACGGTTCCATATTATAGGAAAGAAGGGAAAGACAACCTGTGAATGGGGAGTAATACTGTCCCACAGTTTGACAGTAGCACACATTCTCAGCAAGAGAGTGTGACTCAGCACATGAAATTTCATTGTAATAACAGTAGAGGGAACAGAAACAGACAAAATCTGCAGTGAGTGTGTCACTGTTATGTAACTCTAATTGAGGACATAATATAGCTGTTTCTGTCTATGTTACCAGGATCTGGATACGGCAAAGATACCACAAGTACAAAAATATATAATAATATTTTCAAAAAATTTAAAAACATATTCAAAATTCAGAATCAAAACCATTCATGAATCACAATATTAAACCTGTTCATTAGATCATTTATAAATGTTAATAGTGAAATGATGCATCTATAAACTATATTTATATAACTAGTATGTTTATAAACTTACAGTATAAACTATATCACTATAAAGTTTAATACTATATGGTTTATAGTATAATATTTATTTAGTTTAATAATATTATAGTTTAAGTTTATATAATATTATATATTATGTTGTCCCCGAGGTGTAGGACAGTTAGTGACGGAGTATGCTGTTAAGGTGCTCCGTGATGTTAAAGTCACCGGTTCGAAACCTGCGGGAACAAAAAATCCAGCCATGTTAAGGGTTGGTGTGGCTCAGGCCGGGTGCGATACCTGAGTGATTTTGACGGCTTAGATTTCCCTGAGTCGCGGTTTCTTACCCACAGGTTAGTCCCACATGTCACGGACAAACTAACAAACAAAAAAAATATTATATATTATGTTATATTATAGTGTGTATATTTTAATATATTATATATTATAGTTTATAAATTATATAATAATATAATAAGAATGCTGTAATATAGTTTATATATTTTAATATTTATAGTTATATTAAATATAGCTATTTTATAGTATATTAATATATGTTATTATATATATTGATATTATTATTCATGAACTGTTATTTATAATATATATTAAATATAACAATAATAACAATAATAATATATAATATATTATATAATTATATTTTATATTTTATTTTGAAAAACCATGCAAACAGTCAGAAATTAAATAACTTCCAACTGTCATCTGTAGTCGTTCGCCCAGTAATTGCTTGCTGCCAGCTGCGGTGATACCCTAAACAGCGGTTGCTCTCCTCTCTTAAAATGGTAGCACAGCCAAACACAGAAAGGAACAGTTGGTCGCGCACTTTCTCGAAATGGTCACCCTCAAATCGAACAATAAACTGAGGGATCCATGAATGGTGGGGTTTCTGTTGCCAGATCCTTCTCCAAATCCGCCACCGAGCTGGGTGAAACGCCTCCCTGGCAGATCCTACACAGATTCGGATCCGCGTTTCATTCACCTGACCCCCACGGATCCGATAACATAGGATTCTGTTGAATGCTGGAGTTTTTCAAAGTCTGGGTTTTCTCCAGGGAGATTCTTTGTCTATGGTGTGAAGGCATTGCTGTTCTATTTCTTCTAACATTCACTGTTGTTCAGATTTCCCTTTCTGTATATTAATAACAGTAAGGATAGCAGAGGAATTAAGTTTTCTAAACATAGAATGGGCTTAACACCAGTAAACCTCCCTGTAGAAATATGTTGTGGCTGGGAAGATCCAAAG
>ML834195.1:0-26586 GCA_009831015.1 Picea engelmannii
ACATAGCACCTGTGAACAAAATGATTCTCATACCCATGGAATTGTTCTGATCGTAAGTAAATACCAACATCATTTAACAACAATGCATCAACCACCCATCATCATAACAAATGAAACAATATTGCATCATCAACTGTATAGGACTGTGTAAGCAACATCATAACAGAAGCAACATATAATACTAACATGTCTATCTCTGTGCCTCTAGTCTACAAGGGGGTCCCACCTACTAGTATTGTATTATTATCATAATTAATTAATTGTGCTTTAGCAACCCTTTGCGGGCGGAATTCATTGTTGCAATTTAAATCGTCAACAAAATGGCGACTCCACAGGGAAATATGTTTCCTATAGATTAAGAACTCAGAATGTTTGTTTTGCAGACCAGTAAACATCAAATCAAGAAATATATATCAGAATGATTATCCAACAGGGAGACGTGAGCGGATTTAAGGGAAAAATAACTAGGAATTTGGGAATAACTCGTGAAAAGTGTTAATTATGAGGGGGTTTATCCCTGTAAGAATAATCATTCGATTAATCATAGTAAATCATTCTTGATTTCAAGGAGAAAAAATTATGGTATGCTCTTTTGAATCTTGAAGCGTATGGAAGAAAAGGGAAAGAAGAAGAGGGATAAAACCAATTATCTTATAAAACAGTAGTTGAAGCAGATAAAAATTTCAATGATGCTTTCAAGGGAAACATCGTGATAGTTGTGTAACTTGATAGTTATTTATTAACAATACTTTGCAGAATAGTGTCATTGTGATAAAACTAATCCAACATTTTATTTTGACAAGAAATGAAGTCAAAAAAGAACAAAATAGCAAGAAATGACATAGCAGAAATGAAACAACAGAAATGTAAAATCGAAGCAAATAAAACAAACTATAATACAGAAAACACTCCATACAACGTTAAAACTTTCAAGTTGGTTCCACACAATGTTTTAAGTGGGAACTGTTAGTGCTATAGGAAAACAATCGCTCTTGTAAGTCCTTTAGGATGTAAGAATTTGCGCCTAGGAAAAAAGATATCTTAAAAGGACCCAACCATAATTTTTGGAACTTTGAATGCCTTCATCTATCCGCATGAGATGAATCCCACAACATTACCTTCTCATTAACTTTAAATTTGACATCCTTGACACTTTTGTTGAAATATTTTTTAACAGTCTGTTGTCTTCTCTTTATATTATCCAAGGAAAACATAATTTGCTCATCAAAAGACAAAAGTGCATTCATCCTTTGAGAAACATCAGATTAAATTCTTCAACCTGTAGCATTAACCTTAGGGAGGAAAGTTCCATCTCGGTAGGCAGAATGGCTTCTTGACCATAAACAAGTTGGAAATGAGTGGAACCAATGCTCACCTTGGTGGTAGTGCGATCTTCCCAAAGGGCATAAGTGAGGAGAGTGTGCCATTTTTGAGGCTTATCTTCAATGAGCCTTTTGATAATCTTTACCAGATTCTTATTGGTAGAATCGTCCTGCCCATTACCTTGGGGATAATAAGCTGATGAGGTAAAATGTTTAACCCCCAACTTAGCTAAAAATTGGGTCAGCTTAGCAGAAATAAAAGTGGAACCATTGTCTATAATAATTTCCAAAGGAAGACCAAATCTGGAAAAAATATTAGTTTCAAGAAAAGAAATCACCTGCTCATCCTATGAATGCTTAAGTGGGACAGCTTCAGTCCATTTCGTAAAATAGTCTGTGGATGTCAAGATAAGACTTTCCCTATTGAAGACGGGGGATTAATAGGACCAATAAAGTCCAAACCCCATTTTGAAAAAGGAAATTCAAGGAGGACAGGTTGTAAAGGCATGGTTGAAAGGCGTTCTTTCTCGGCAAACTTCTAGCACTTGTCACAAGATCTTGAAAAAACATAAGAATCACGAAAGATTGAAGGTCAATAGTACCCTTTCCTGATAATGTTAAAAGTAGTGGTTTTATCATAAAAGTGACCTCCTACATGAATAACAGAATTTGAAGAACCATGAGTCTCATGTAACAATTTATGTGCTTCCTCATTGCTCACACAACTAAGTAACATACCATTGGCAAATCTCCTAAACAAGAAGTCTCCTATAATGACGTATCTAGCTTATTTGAGATGGAGTCTTCTTCTTTGATGGGTATCTAATTTATCTGAACGTCATTGATTTTGCAAGTAATAAACCAGATCTTTATACCAAGGATGTTAAGACACAGGAAGAATTTGATTGTCAATGTAAAACAATGTTGGTAGAGAGCTATCTTGTTCATCAATTTCTTCACTATTTTTAACATGTTGAGCTAAGTGAAGGGCTAAGTCACGTCGCTTGATGGTTTTAGAAGTCACAATAGTTAAATCATTCTCTTGGATCTTGGCAAGCCAATGTGAAATCTTCCATGAAAGATAAGTCTGTGAGAGCAAAAACTTGACAGCAGGTAAAGGGAATTTTACCAACGTGTGCTTACCTAAGATGAAGTGGCGAAATTTTTTAACAGCTTTAACAAGAGAAAAAGCATGTTTTTCAATAAAAGAATATTTAAACTCATCATCTAACAAGATGTGACTCATGTAAGCCACTGGTTTTTCATTTACTTCGTCATCACATTGCATGACGATAGAAGACATTTCTTGCTCTGTAGCATTAGTATATATCATAAATTCTTTCTCAAAATCCGGCTTCGCCAAAATCGGTGTGGAACTGATTGCTTTCTTGATCCCTACAAAAGCATCATCTGTCCAAGAAAAGGAGTGATCTTGCTTAAGAATATTATGAATTGGCTTGACCATTACAGCAAAATCAGGAACAAACCTATGGACAAAGTTAATAACCCCCATAAAGACTTGAACCTCCTTCTTGGAAGTAGGAGTGCGAAGATTTAGGATAGCAACAATCCTTTTAAGATCTTTGTTTATTCCTCAATCGGAGACAATGTGTCCAAGGAGATTTTCCTTGGTAACACCGAAAATATACTTAGATAGAGAAATGCCAAATTTCCTGCATCGCATGAGAACCTTTTTAACATGACCAAAATGATCTAATCGATTTTTTGAATACACAGTTAAGTCATCAAGATAAATCTAAATAATTTTTCCGATCAAATCACCAAAATATATTTGCATAGCTCTTTGGAAAGTAGCACCTGCATTAAATAAGTCAAAAGGAATAAGTTCATAAGAAAAAGTGCCCTAATGAGTAATAAAAGTGGTTTTATATTTATCTTCCCTTTTTACCTTGATTTGATTGTAACCAGAAAAAATCGTCAAGTAAGGACATCATCTGTGACCCTGCTACTTGCTGCAAAATCATTTCCATATTAAGGAGACGAAAGTGATATTTTATACTAACCCTATTCAATGCACGAAAATCCATGCATAATCTGATCTGACAAGTTGTTTTTCGAATAGGAACCAAATTGTAAACCCACTCAGAATACTTAACTGGGAAAATTATCCCAGCCTTCAAGAGTTTTTCCAACTCCTTTTGAATGGTTGCTTCCATTGCAGGGTTAATGGGTCTTTGTTTTTTCCTAACTGGTTTTATGTCCTCCTTAATAGGAATGGCATATTGTATAAGAGCATGATCAAAACCACGAATATCCTAATAATACCAATAAAAAACATCCAGAAATTCACTAAGCAACTCAGTGAACTTCAAATTTTCTTCATCGGAACATTGGGCGCCTATTTTAACATTCTTTGGACACTCAGGTGTTCCAAGGATCAAGGAAATGGTTTCACCCACTTTCCTTTTCAACTCCTCCTCTTTATGTTTTTCTTTGTTTCCTACATCACTCGATGAAAATGAAATTTCTAGAGGATTCAAGCCCTTCGGAATTTTTTTATATTCCATTGATATAATTTCCTTAGGATTATAAGGTTAATTTTGGATGAAAGCATAGATGCTCTCATAACTAGGGAAGACCTGCCATGACTCTACATTGTCAGGGACGTGTGCACGATACAGAGATTGAAAGGTACAATCAGGTCTTTGTGGCAGAAGTTTTTGAGTAGGAGAGGCTGTAAAAATAGCTAAGATGTCAGCCATTGAGTTCAATTCCATTTTAACATGAGTGATGTTGAAATATAGCAAGTTCGAGATAAGTGCCCAAACATTTTGGGTGTAACATTTTATTAACTTGTTTCTAGGAGAGTATATATTACGTACAAGGTTTACAACAAGTTCAGAATCCCCAAAAACTATAAGGTGACAACAACCTAGATTATAGGAATTTTCAATGCCTAGCAATAATGCTTCAAATTCAGTGACATTGTTTGTGCAAGAAAACTCTAACCTATAGGAAACGTTATGAATTTTACCCACATGAGAGTATAAGATGATACCAGCTCTGTTTCCTTCATTGGAGCATGAACCATCAAAGTGCATATGCCACATCCCATCCTCTATGTCGATTTGTTCCAAGGTAGTGTTGTCCTCATCTACAAAGATGGAATACACTCCTAGGTCCTCCTCGATATAATTCACGCTAGGTTGTGGGACGCTTTCTATGTAAATTGAAATTCTCCCCTCCCTTAGGACTATGATGTTTTTACCATTCTGAGGAATGGATAAGTGTGTCCCGTCGAGTGAGAGGTATCCACCCGTCAAAGCTTGTCAATCTCTTCCTAAGATGATCGAGTAATTACTCACTGGCATATCAATTACCTGATTATTAAGGGTTGTCCTTATTTCAGGATGCACACACAAAACCAAGCTCACATCCTCGATATCACCTATGATCGTTTTTTGTAAACTATTATAAGAGATCATGATTCTGGTGTTTTCATTTGTACAAGACAAGCCTAGCTCTTCCATAATAATCTTTGACATTACACTTGGGCCCGAATTGCCTTCAATGAGACAACAATGGCCTATTTTGTCCATAATCTTTATAGAAATAAAAAAACGGGGGGTTTTTTTACAGGGTGTCTAAAGTTATGTACACCTACTTTATTTACAGTTGAATCCTCTTCATCTACCTCTTCAGAGAGGTTGGATACAATGGTAGTTTTTCCTTCTATGAAATTTTTCATATGTTTTTGTTGCTCAGGGATGGCAACCATGTCCAAGAGAGTAGCATCAGCTTTAATATTGATCAATTGATTGAGAATGTTGTATTTGGAAGAGGGAAGAGGGGAGGTAGTTCCTTGACTGTCAAGAGCCTTAGAAACCTGAACAGTAGCAACTAGTGAGGATGAGCTCGCACTTGAAGAAGTGTGAGGAGGATCATATTTACCTTTTGGAGCAGAGGATTTATTCCTATTATTTATGATCATAACATCCTCTGGCTCTGCAAAGTCTAGGACATCAATAGTAGCTTCATGTCTTTTACCAAATATTTTATCTCTAGCACTTGTCTTTACATCACACATACTTTCCTCATGGTGTTCCTCACAAAATTTACACCAACTATGAGGCATGATTGCTTTAGGATGAAAAAAAATTGCATTAGGATTTTTGAAGGGTGATGAAGAAGAAGATGAAGCCCCAGGGGTAAGCGAAGGGACACTTCCTTTCCGCTCATACGCTATCACTCGATTATTCATGTCTTGTACAAGTTGTAAGAGGGTGGACATGTTCGTCTATTTAACTGAATCTCCCTTAGGAAGACCTGTTCTTTCAAGTTGTTCTTCATACTCTAAACAAGTATGCAGAGCAGAACCAAGGTTATTAATGGCCTTTTTTCAAGCCTATGACAGTAGGGGGAAGGTAAAGCATTATAGTAATGCATGAAAGCGGCTTGGTTCTGAGGCCGAATCAGTTCAAGGATTTGGTTATATAATTTGGTGAAACACAAGTTGAAAGACTTGATAGTTTCATCGTCCTTATAAGAAATGTTATTGTACTCCCGTAACTGCTCGGTGGGGTAGTTGTAGCATCTTCTTCAAACTGAAAGAACCCATACTTTTTAATGACTTTGGTGGGGTTTTTACTAGATTGGATAGGGACTTGGTGACTATATAAGCTACCAATCACTGATGAGGTTGAAGGTTGAGATGAAGAAGCACCTCTAGTGCCACCAGAGCCACCAATAGATGTCATGTTTTGAACGATAGGTAAGGGAGATAAAGACGAACTGGATGAATCAGACAAGGTTCTCCTTAGAGTACTTTGTTGGGCTGACAAAACATTTTTTTTTCTTCTTATTTCAGCAATAGGATTAATCTCAGGTGATAAACCTCTTCTTCTCCTAGAGATGCAAGGATCTAAGGACATGAAAAGAATATCAAAACTGTAGGAAAAAGAATGCTATGGTTGATTCCTAGGTTGTCTTTGCCTAGCTTCCCAACGTTCTTGGACACTTATGTCTTGTTCAATCACTTTCCATGAGCGTTCAAGCTCAACCCGAGTATTAGCAGTCTATAAGATGGTATTAAACAAGGTTAAAACAATGCTAGTCTGATCTTTAAGACCGACCTCAATATTGGGTTGCCTTGCAACATGTACAGTCATGAAGAAAAGATCGGTCAAAGAATCAAAAGCAGCGATGAAAATATATTAAATGATAATCAAGCATAAAATCAACCAGAGAGATATGGAAGATCTCCCCAATATGGTCGCCAAATAAATATTGAGGAAAATATATGAATTTATCTTACTCAAGCATTTTCGAATCGTTCTTGGCTAAGGCAAGATATCCGGGAATATTACCCTATGTTTATAGCCTCAAAAAGTGTTTCCCAATCTCCAAGTATTAATTACAAGGGCTTAGGCTGATTTTTTTAAATAAAATATTGTTGCAAAATATAACATTTTTATATTATTTTCTAAATATAACATATTGCAAAAGTAAATGTGGAGATCAAAATAAAAAATACCAAGTCACATATTAACACAGAAGAAACAGAATATCAATCACTTTGTTTCATTCCAATAAATCAAAAGAATCGCTCCCTTTACAAAAATCCCTATGGGGGGCATGGACCAAAGTCAAACTTAGATATCCCCGATGAAAACCATACAAAAGGACTCTGACAAGAAGTAAAAACTGAACTTTAAAATCTGGATCAGCTTGCCACATACTGCTTCCCACTTGACTCTACACAATATCCTTTATTAGTCATTAAACTCAATTCATAAATAGACAAGTCTACACAGACTATCAAAGATAGATCAACACCTATGAAACAAGCATCTGAATAATATGGTTTAGCCTTGAACCTTGTTGTCTACAATAGGACCCTGTTGTCATAAAAGAGAATTAAGCTTTTAATGAATTGAAGAATGAATGAAAACTGTACTATCTCCATAAAACTCAAGAGCAAACCTTAGTATGTTTTCTCCTTCTATTATCCCCTTGTTCTTCCTTCTCATTTGGCTTTTATGTATTCCATCTTAGTTGAAGTAGTTCAACTACCTCATTTAGTTAAGTTAACTAAAACTCAACTAACTTTTAGTTTAGGGTAAGAATTAATAATAATAATAATAATAAGGGTCTTTTAGTAAATAATAACTAGTAGGTGGGACCCCTTGTGACCCCCTTTATTTTCTTAAAAAAAAAAAACATAATTAGAAAAACAATCAAACACATCCATACTTGTGGCTCCCATAATCATTTCCATAATTTGAAATTTAAATATCAAAGATATTTCAAATTATATCAAAACATGTAAATATCCACAATATCCAAAAATAGTTTATTGTCCAAAACTTTCAGCAGTACACTGTCCTCAATAAATCAATAATAAACACATAATCAAAAACCATATTTGCCCACTTTGAGAGGCAATTTTTCCTTTGTTGCTGCTATCCCATTTTGGCTTTCCTGAATTAGCCTTAGGTTGGGTGGAACCTTGACGGTTGATCTCACTAATGACATGGGAGTATTCATCTATCAAGTGCATACGGGATGATACTGACTTAGCTGAGTCACTTGAAGGAGAGGAGGGAGCAGCAATAGCTTTACCTTTATCATAAACATGGTGGACTTTAGTTTTGAGTATTTTGCTTGCATGGGAGCACTGTACAGGTGAGTGTGCAGGGGAAATCTGAACATTTGGGTTAACAGGTGGAGGAGGAGGAGGTAATAATAAATTTGGCCAGCCACGATGGTGGGAGACTGTCGGGTGAACAATCTCTTGCCATCTATCATTCTAGGGAACCTCGGGTTGCAAAGATACATGAGGGGGTACAGGGATACCATGAACATGCTAGGGCTAGAAGGGTGGCCTCTCTGGTCTAGGCTGGACTACCCCTTGTCCAATCCAATTTAAAAATCCATCTTGAAAGAGTTGGTTTAACTCTTGAGGATCTGCATCGAAATGTATTGAGAATCTCGACCTTCTAGGCTCTTTGTTCCAATTTCCTCTGCCTCTATTATTTCGGCCATGACTTCCTCTGCTAAAGAAGCTCATCCTATATGTAGCAATTATTAGCAACTAGCTCTTAAACAGACCATATATGGCATTCTCTTAATATGAAAAAAAGTTTGTCTCAAAAATCACATCAGACCCATGCAATCCAATCCATCAAATATATTTAACAATTGCAAATGAGAAGGGGGTGAAATAGGGTTCATGGGATATCTGGGGGGATTGTATATTGAGAGAAAAAGTGATATCATGAAAGGGAGTAAGAATATTATTATTGCTCAACAATTAATCAAATAATTGACTGTGCAACAATACCAAAACATATCAGCTACCATCTATATTTGTGTCTTTTTTTTTATCACTGTCATACAGAGTTTTAATTTAATTTTAGTGAACAGGGCGTGCAAAATGATTTTGGGATCGTGAGGGGATTTATAATGAGAGAAAAAAGTGAGAAAATGAGGGAATCAGATCGATATTGTTCATAAAATAAATTAAATCAATCAATTATCATAATTATGTTTGAAATTTAATCCAAAGAGCATCCACTTCCAAGATCAAAAGATTCACTATTCCTCAATTTCATACAAATTGCTTGATGTCTCAATAAAACAATTTTAATTTCCCTGAATCCTTCAATTTATAACAGTCTATGTATGTAAGCATTTCAAATCAACAGTAACAATATAACCATTTGAATAACAATACTGCATGTGCTAACGTTGTTTTCTTCTTTTAAAATAAACAAAACTTGCACAACAATCCTTGTTATCTATGCCCAACATTTATCCTTGATAATCGATAATAGATCAAGGATAACAATCAACAATCATTATCCTTTAACAAAAATGAGGCCTAATTTATTTACCCACAGGTTCCTTTTAAAATCATGAAGAGACTTAAAAGCATGCGCGATGAACCCATCATATACACAGGTCTCTATCATATAATTGACACAATCTTGAATTGACAACAACAGTCCACCCCAAAGAATAACCTCGATCTTGATCTCTGTATGAATTAATATGTATAGAATTATTTTCAAAACAAATGATAGTATGCACAATGATTCCAATAAGATGTATGAGGAGAACAAAACTAAATGGCACATAGGAATCTCTGTTAAACTTTGATAGAACCATGATCGGGATTGATGAAATAATCATTCACATGGACATATTCTTATCTTTAAATGCAATCACGGTCATGTTGGTATTAAACACAGTAAGAGAGACCATAATTAGAAGGAAATCTCTTGGTTGTAGGTAACCCTACTTATCTTTCTATTCAAATGAATTCATCATAGAGAAGACACACAGAGACTCGACCAAGAGGAGGGAGCATGTGCCTTTAAAATTTCCACAATTCATTAAACTGATAACCCAAAACTTGACAAAGCTCAGAAGGTGTCCAATGAAGGTAGAGAAAGTCAGAGTCCAAGTCAAGATCTTTAGAAATTAAATGAAAAGAGGCAACAAAATCATGCTTGTCTTTAAAAAACACAAAGAGCTCATGGTCTTTCATATCCTCATATCCATTTACCATCGATTAACAACCACAAGCCTCAAAATAATCTTGCAAAAGGAAAAGCAAAGAGACATGATCCTTTTAAAAAAAAGCACAGTCCTTTGACTTATAAATCCAAGATCTTGACATAACCATAAGTGAATGTCGAGTGGAGAATAAATCAATTCGAGCTAACCAATCCAGAAACACACAGACGTCACTAACACTTTGCAGAGACGAAACACGGGTTACTTTAAACGATGATGGGTACTCAAAATCACAGAGAGACCAGGTCCTTTCCAACACCTAGGAGCTCAATACCTTTTGATAGTAATTGACAGTGAGGCCTCACAACATACATTCATCATTATTGCAGAGACAAGAGGAGTGGGTATGAAAAATCTTCGTGAAAAGACGACCAGAACACAACTCATATCAATTTGATACATACACATGTCTCTATTAAACATTTTGGGCCAACCAAGACTTGACTGTGGAAAGATTTCAATGATATGGCAGTCAAGAACGAGTCACCAAACAATAGCTCAGAGCTTTAGACAAATGAACCACACCATTGTCGATTGATGCATTGCTACTTGGATAAAGAATCATAACAACGACCGAGAGGGAAAAGAGTTGAAAACAACTAATACACAGAATGGTGGTTAAAACCCCTTGACCATAAAACTCATAGCTCGTTGCATCATTGTCACCATTATTTCAAAAAGAACCATCATAAATACCAAGCTAACCAATAAATAACCAATGCACACCCAATACGTCGCTTTCAAATGCCAACATTTCGCAGTAATCACAAAGAACCCAGAGCACAATATTTACACACAGTAAAAAACTAAAGAAAACACAAAACCCATGCAATCTTGAGCCACCATTTGATTCATAAACAGAGAGTCCATCATGGATGGAGAGAAAAGAGCCATACCTATGAGAAAATCGCTTAAATGATGAGTTGGTCGAGCTTTTTCCCTTCTGAAACCTGAAATCGCGGAGCTTCCACAACCAACAGAGAAAAAATGCAATGATGCTAGGGTGACTGGCTCAAGGGAGGTTTGGAGTGATGTGCATTAAATGCACATTGCTTCCTCACCTGGCATCGTTCAATTCCATGTACGAGCCATCTCACTAACATAGCATCCACCATTAAAATCAAACCATAACTAATACATAATTCAATTCCATATCCATTGTAAATATTTGATACCATATCAATTGCATAGTGTGCCACCCAAGATATATCATATCTATATGTTAACCACTTGCCATAACTCCATACGATAATCACATATCAACGTTAATATATGTGCCTCCATCCAATTCTTTAATAAAAATCGCATAATCCTTTAACCAAAACACATAGCATAATAGCTAGGTCCTTACACATAATCTTATTTCCATAGCTTTAAGACTTGTTCATAGTTTTCCCTTTTGTTTGATCATGCTCCCATTCTATTGATTTTTCGCATAGATCATACATGGAGTAGTAATAAATATATGAATTAGTAATCAAGGTTATAACATAACATAACATAGCATAGAACCTATGAACAAAATTATTCTCATACCCATGGAACTGTTTTGTATCGTAAGTAAATACCAACAACATTTAACAACAATGCATCAACCACCCATCATCATAACAAATGAAACAATATTGCATCATCAATTGTATAGGAATGTGTAAGCAACATCATAACAGCAACAACATATAATCGTAACATGTCTATCTTTGTACCTCTAGTCTACAAGGGGGTCCCACCTACTAGTATTATATTATTATCATAATTAATTAGTAGCGCTTTATCAACCCTTTGCAAGTGGAATTCATCATTGTGATTTAAATCGTCAACAAAGTGGAGACAGCAAGGTTGTCTGCCAGATGATTCTCTTCCCTAGGGATGGCTTCAATGGAAAAGTTGTCAAACTTATTTATGGCATCCTTTTAGTGCTTCAACCTTGGGTTTTTAGCAACGAACTTCTTGTTGACTTGCGAAACAATTAGATCGGAATCCCCTTTTAAATGTAGGGTCTTGATGTTCATGTTGATGGCCAGGTTAATGCCTAATATAAGGGATTCATACTCGACAATGTTGTTTTTGTAGTTGAACTCGAGTCTGTATGAGAAAAGGGTAGTCGTGTTATATGATTATCTTAATAATATCCATGCACTTGAGCATGTGCTTGAGTGTGCACCATCAAAATCGAGGCCCCAAGATCCTTCCCTCTTTTCTTCATCGATGAAAAGGGATTTTTCCAAAATAAATTTGATGTCAATTCCTTTTTCTAGAACCTGATGGTTTATGTTGACATGATACACAATACTTTCATTATTGGTCTTATCTCGGGAAGAAACTTTATCCTCACCTTTGATGATTTTATATTTCCTTTCTTTGTGAGGTTCTGCCAAGACTTGTTGAATTTGTTGCAATAATTTTTCTTTAGCCTGTTCTCCTTCATGTCTATGTTACCTCCTTTTCTTCTTCTAAAATATTGATCATGAGACAAGCTTCCCTTTCAACGGCTTTCTCTCGTTCATCTTGCAGGTAAGTTCTGACTTATGAGGGAAAGCTTGGTGAGACAAAGTAATCAATCTTATTAATTTGTAGAGTCTCTTTAGGACATCCTCCTTCTTGTATGAGAGAGGAGGTTAAGTTTTCTTCTATTTCACATGCTCTCTCTCGAGCCTCGAAAAAATTTGTAGGGTGTCTCCTAATCAAAACCCCATATGGATCTTTTATGGTTGATATGTAATACTTGAGGATGGTAGCTTTGGAAGGTATTAGATCTTGAGGGAAACTTATTATGAGGGTGTTAAACCTATCAATGAAATCCTTTATATTCTCCCCTGACTTTTTCTTGCAACTATGGAGTTGACTATACAAGGATTGGTAATATCTCTTATTTCCAAATATTTTGGTGAAAATATCTTGAAAGAGGTCCCAATTTGTGATTGTTCCTAGAAAATACGATCAAACCAATCCTTGTCCCTTCTGACAAAAGTGTAAGCGAATAAATTTATCAGGATATCCTCATGTTGGTCATAAGATTCTAGATTGCGTAGGAAAAAAATTAAGTGATCTTTAGGTGTAGTGAGATCTTCTCCTGAAAACCTGGGGAGCCATTCCTTGGAGTCCTTTGGGATTTTATGAGGAGATCCAGGGATCTTTTTTAAGTCCAAAGGTTTGTGTACCTCTTTGGCCTGCACGTTCCAAGTAGCATTTAGCGAGGTGAGTATGGGTGAGAGCAGAGGCGTGGAGGTAGTAGCTAGGGATGGAGGGCTAGGAGAAGTAGATGGACAATTATGAGAAATGGGATAGGTCAGAGGACTAAACCTTTTGCATCAGGACTTAATACCTTTGGAAGGTTTTTTGGGGGTCGGATTACGCTTCTTTCGTACCATGGTGGAGTCGCCAGTCAAGCTTTAGGAAAATCTTATCGAAAAAGGTGGAAATGGAATGTCCCTTGGGTGGAGTCGTCAGGAAAGATAAGGGATAAAGGCTTTGGATAGCTTGCCAAAGTGTCATTAGGGTTCCAAAGAGGATTCAAAATCCTCCCTAAAAATGGTTCCAAAATGTTATCGCATAAGTTGTAGGTTGGTAAAATCCTGACTCAACCACCAATTTGTGACAAATAGGAGAGCACCTACCCATTTTCACCTTAGGCAGGCATTCCCATCACTTTAGAAGTGATTTAGTCACCTCAAGGGGGGAATCTCGGTGACCCTAGGGGGGATTAAGATGGAGAATGATAAAGATGAGTGGATGTCCCTAGAGGTCAATTCTATATGATAGGAAGAGCTTGGAAAGGGGTCTTTGGAAGGTTCAATGGTTTCCAAATTAGTTGAGTGACCCATTGAGAGAAAAGTACCTTCCCGAGACACAGTAAAAGCTAAGGATACTTGCAATATGTTAGTTGGACAAAGAAGTTAATATTGTTTTCCCTAATTGTAGAAAAAGTAAATGATATATATCATCTCAATAAAGATAGCAAAGGCTGCAATATAAGTGTTAATCATATGACAAAATAAACAAGAGGGAAGGTAGTGAAAGCTAGCTCAACTCATCAATGATTAAGCAATAACTCTACCACAAAAAGAAAGGTTCAAACAAAAGGTTGTTGTAGTGATAATATCAGCCTTATGGCTGTAGAAAACCAAGCTTAGCGCCAGAAATTTCAGCCACTAGAAACCACTTCTAACTAGCCCAATAGGTGCACTAGGGTTAGTAGAGAGTTAGGGTAAAGTTAGGGCTAAATCCTAGGGTTAGTTTAGGAGTTATTAAGTGTTAGAAGGTTAGTTTTCTACAGATCTATAGGTTGTAGGGTAGTTTTGTAACAGAAACAATAATTTGTGGTTGGAAGGGGACGCCTCAATGAGGAAAGGGAGCCAAAGGCTCAAGGAACACTTTCCTAAAGAGACGGCTTTAAAACTTGAAAATTTCACGTTTACCAAGGCATCAATTTATTTCTCTAATGCAACAAGTAAATGAATAGTTCCTTCAATAATTGAGTTAATGGAGTCAAGAAAAGAAAGATCTAGAGGTACTACCTCCTTGGGGGTGTAAATCCTCTTACTCCCCAAAGCAAGTATCTCTAGCTAAAGTTTAGGCTAAGAGGGTGTATGCCCTTATACTTCTCTTAGCAAACCCTTGTTAAACCAATAAAATGTAAGCATAAAATGATGGAGACTAAGGTGCGGGTGTATACCATTATACTTCCCACCTTTCTCTAGCAAATAATCTTGACTTGAATAACAAATGATAGCATAATATAAAAATCCTTACTAATTCAAGGATAAAGCTAAGACAAACCACCACAAAAGCTAGAGAAAAGCCTTCCAAGGCTAGTGCATCACTTCCATCAACCAATAACCAAAGAGATAACCATATACAAGAGCACAAGAGAGAAACTATCCAAAGAGAACAGAAATTTCAGTCCAATACTTCTCACAATGGGAGAGTTATGTTATGAAATGAGATCATATGATCTCTATTTATACAAAATGTCACCATAATAGTTTTTCCACATAATTTTAATGTAAAGCACAATACTGGGGGTCAACAACCCTAATATTTCCCATTTTCACAAATAATATTAAACAATTCACTTAAAATTCTACTTTTTCATAGGTGACGTCACCCCTTTAGGGGACGTTTTGACACTAGGAGCAAGTTGTTCGTGTTGGAGAAGTGTAGTTAGGCTTCCCAAAGACACATGTCAATCATCCAAGTCATTTCTTCATGGTCAAAGCCTCATACTCCTCAAAACATCATTGTGTCAATGAATAACAACCTCACCACCAAACCCTAGCCCTCCTAGATGACGTCATGCCTCCAAAGGTGACATTTTTCCTCTCCTAGGAAAAATGTTTGGCATGTGAGGGCTAGGTCATATCGTCCATAATGTCTTCTAGGCCTTTGAAGGTATGTCTCTCTCATCCGACATGCAGACCCTTGGCATTAACTTGTGGGATTCAATCCCCATAAAAGCCCAAGCTAGGCTTGTTCCTCCAAAAATGTCCACCAGCTAAGTCCTGCAAAGACAAATAAGCATGCCCTCCAAGGATCTTAATTCAAAATATCAAAATCAAGTCAATAAATGATCCACCTAAGCATGTGCATCAAATATTTCCCTCTCAAACAAGCAAGTGCTCAAAGACATTATGCGACTTGCCAAGCTTGGATATCGGAGGGTTGACGAGGTGTCCTATTGGGTAGATCTTGCCCTAGGTCAAGGAGTGTTTCCAAGAGATCCCTCTCTAAGCCATGTAAAGTGGATGAAGTGGTTAAGTATCAAGACTCAATGGGCATGGGGTTCATAACATACAAGGGGTTGTAGTGTCTCATTCATGGGTGTCTTTGTAGAGGGTGTGTGGCACCTTCGTTTGCAATATAATTTTTCCAAGTCCATTTTTTTTTCCATTCTTTGTTTTTTTCATGTTTTAAGGATGAGTTGAAGGCCACTGTCCTAGCATGGTGTCCAGATAATGAAAGTGTCATTCACAAATACCTTGTGGAAATGAGAAGGTTCGCTCTTGATGAGACCCCCTTTCTCTCAGTTGTGAAACTAGAGCCACTACCCTGGCTCGGTGGCCAGATGATGGTAATTTCATACCGCTAGATACTCATGATCATTATAGTCCAGCTCGTGATGAGACCTCCTATCCTCCAACTAACCCCCTAAGCATTCTATCATTTATTCTTATGGGTCCCCCTTTTCTGACAGATAAGCATTTAATTTCTTTCTTGGGGGGATCCTTGGGAAAAGCATCTGGAAGGTTTATATATAGGCTTTTAACTTTTACCTAATATAAATCCCTCTGGGCCTTCAACCCCTTCTTCCCATAGAATGAGGGACAACCCCTTCTTGGGTCAGTACACCCTAAAATCCCAAGAGATAAGGAAATGGGCGGTTTAAGTGATGAAAAGTGGTAAGTATGGTCGAGAACGATACGATGGATCTGCAAGGGAGTTCCTAGTAGAAAACCTATTCCCAAGGAAGACCACTTACTAGGGAACAATGTCAACCACCAAGGTGAAACAAGGAAAAAGACATAATGTCCAAGCATATGTCATAAAATATAATGCATTCTAAGATGCAACATACTCAAATGTCTCAAATATTGAAATGACACTCACCATAATACATGACTTGTACATCATGGAGAAAGGCCCAGTTCCTCTCGGAAGCCAGTTGGTGTGGTGGATGCCATCTGAAAATCCATGACCTATGTGGTGGTGAGAAGGGTCTCCATCTATGCAAGTGGATACTCTTGGTCATGTAGTCTCTCAGCACTCCATATCTGCAACTTGAGGGCCTTGATACATAATCTCCTTGGTTATCCCACAAAATGGGGATAACAGTACTCATACTTCACTCTAGACAGAGGATTGGTGAGAATGTATGTTGTTTGCTCATATTTGGATATGTATCGGAGCTCCACTTCTCCTTTCTGCACCATGTCTCGGATGTAATGGTATTTGATCTCTATCTGCTTTGGCTTGTCATGAAAGACTGGATTCTCTGAAAGCTTCACACAAATTTGATTATCACAATATATCAAAGTTGGCTCGGCCAAATCTAGATCTAATAATGCTACAAGAAACTTCTGAAGCCACACTGCTTCACGTATAACGACCCTCTCGATACAATCAAATAGATGAAAAAAATAGGGATTTTTTTTTAAATTTATTTATATTGGTCATAAGTAAACAATTACAAAATAGAATAATTAGTTGACAATCATTAATAACTTACAATTTACGACCAACTTCTTCAACAACAGTAATTTGTTTTTAATTCAATGCTAGTGCAATTTACAAGCTTAACACTCCAAGAACTTATTTTAAAGATTTGGCACAATTCGTAACGAAATCTAACTGGTGACACAATTTATGCAAGAATTTGGGCCGCTCTCTTACTTATTTGAGACTACGCTACTTGCGCATTTCCTTAATTATGTTGACTGCCCATGACGCCCAAATTACTTAATAGTTGATTTATATAATCACCAATTAATAGATCTTTCAAATATAATCATTAAAATATTAATTTATAATAAAACATCAATGACGAAATAAAATCAAATAAAATTCATAAATATTTTAATGTCAAACTTCACTTCTATCAGTAATAGAAGGGTCTTCAAATATATAATATTAAAAAAAACCTAATTCTAATTATTAACACCATCGACATTATTTAATAATAATGGATATCATTAACGTAATCCATTACTTATTGAACCATTTAAGACTAACATACTACCGAGGTCTATATAAAAGATTAAAAGAAACTAACACTTCCGACCCTTTCTTCTTCTTTTTTTGCACAAACAGCGTACTCATCCAAAAATAATTTACTAAATTGCGCAATGCAATTTATTTCTTCAGCAGTCGAACAGACTTGATATTCTATTTGGTGCGTTAACCTGAAGTGTATTAGTAAGAGGTGACAATAACAATGCAAACATTTCAGGTCTGAGCATGATATTCAATTTTTCTAAGTTGAAAGGAACTCCAACATTGTCGACAAAGATGAGACTACCTTCCAACCCTTGACTAGTAAGCAACAGAAAGGTAAAGTCTGAAATTTCTCAAAAACGTACTTAACTATGGGCATTGTAAACATGGAAAAACCATGAATCAATATCAGAGGTTAAAGACCAAGAACTCTGGTATGTGATGTGACCCAGACATCGAAACGTAAACACTTGGATCACTGGTGTTGTATGGAGAGTAAGAAGACGAAGCTAAGATCTTAGTAAGAAAACAAAAAAATAACAATCCAAATCTAGACAGTTAAAACTCTTATACAGGGTCGGATCAATATAGACAGTGTGGCCATACAGGTAAAAGTCTCTGGAAGGTTTCAAGGATTAGATTTAGAGGTGTGTCCGACGTGACCCACAAAGTGGTTGCACATGCACAAGCAAACTGGTAGGGATAATTTAGAACAGAGTATTTTACTAAATTGGTTGCACTGTTGGAGCCACCTATCAGGCAATAAAGAAACTACCGAGTGGATAAAGTAGAATTCCCATTGCGATCAGGAATTCAACGCATAAAAAAACAGAATTTAAACAAATAAAACCTCCATTAACAATTTCTTTGGGATCAATTTACTGATCATAAAGTATTTCATTTTCAAGAATTGTTGGCCCTTGACCAAGTTTTGGGAGCTTCTTGGTCATGTTGACCTATTTTGGGACTTCGATAGCCTGTCGAAGGAGGATCTCAAATCGAAGCGGAGATCATGGGATCTCAACCCCCTTTTGGGCCCCTTTTTGGGTTTTTGGGAATATGTAATGGGAATGGGATGTCGGCCCATGGGTTTACCCATGTTTAGGCCTATTTTGTATGTATATATAGATGTCTAGGACATATAGAGAAGTAGTGGATGATATATCTATGTGATGTAGGCTAAGTGCCAAGGGTTGAATCTGTGTGATCAAGGCTTAGTGCATTTTGTGTAAGACTTGCAGAGCTGAGTGCAAGTCCCTGTGAGAGACTGTAGAAGGCTTAGTGTTGTAATGCAAGGAAGAAGGATCTGGCGAGATGCGCAGATCTTTTGTCCTGTGCGAAGTAAGGGTTTCGAGGCTTTGTGCTTGTAACCGATTGACCGAAGACTATAAAGAAGAAGAGTTGGTGGACGTAGCCCCAGGGTGGGGGTGAACCACGTAAACACTATGTTATGTGCTTTGTGCTTTTTCTTGATGTGTTCATATGTTACTTTCTAAGTGCTCTGATATGTTTAAATAAATCTATTCATGCTTGGTGCTTATTATCTATGAGAATGTTAGATATGATCTAGATATTCATGCTTAGTGCTTGATATGCTCATTCTGATTCATCTGTATATGATAAGTGCTTGAATATTGTAGATTAGTGTGAATGCTGCGAAGTTTTGTCTTGTAAGAGAAGTGGTTATTCACTGTATATTGAATAACTAACGGTGTTAAGTGTTTTACTAAGTAGTACAATCACAGATCTGTGTCCCAGCTAGGTTGCAAACACTTGAGTCCTGCAACCACCCATGCCTCTACCTCGGGTGAGACTTCATCTGCTTTGCAGGTGTTTCCGAAAGGGTCGGTAGTTAGGGATTTGTTGGTGCGTTGTTGTGGCATTGAACCTTACGTCTTCCCTTATGCCAACAAGAACCTAACAATATATTACAGGAAAAGATTACCTCTATTCCATCATTCGAAGTAGTTACCTAATCCATCATTCAAAGTATGCAATTTTTTTTAAGAAAAACATATATATAATACACAAGATTAAGATCTTTGCTCAGTCTTCAAACAATATGTATATATAAAACAATACATATTGTTTTTAAAAGAACAATTTCAAAATCAACCCTTTGATCCATGCAATTATTTTTTAATTGAGACTAACATCCAGATCTCCATTTCTATATACAATAGAATAAATTTTAGATCAAAAATCAAAACACATCTATACCCAACTATGAGTTATGAGTCTTAATGTATAAAACAAGATACTACACTAAATTTCCATGCCATCTAGTTGCTATAAAATATAACTACAATTTATAAGGCAATACCTAAACTGTAACAATACGATCCTTCCCTTACAATTCATTACACAATTTCATTACTCTTTTACACAATAACATAACTATACAGCCTGAGTGGGCCTAATGGTTAAGAACATGTGTTTCCTCTCAAGAGGTCACAAGTTCAAATCCAAAGGGGGGTAGGGTATGTATACCTCCGTAGACTTTACCAATCAAATCGTTAAGCGGAGGGGGGTCCCTTGTCCCACAAACAAGGGGGTCTCATACACCAATTTGGTGTGGCTTGGTCGTGACCTTAAAAATAGATTATTATTATTATTATTATTATTATTATTATTATTATTATTATAAAATAGCGTGACCAACGAGTGTTGATAGGTGAGAATGATCTTCAATCTAGAATAATCTTTCGCAGTGCCATTTTCTTCACCTGCTAATCCAATGACTTCACTGGTACCTCCCAGCTAATGCTAGGGGTACTCTTCTTCTCCCTTAGCCCCCCAAGCCGCAAAGGGGCCACACATAGAGTTCAGATCCAAAACTAGCTCAAAATTTCCCTTGCAAGGAGAGGCTTCCACCTCTTACACAAGCTTGAAGCCCAACTCACACAAGTAAATTTAGTCAATAGAAATTTCAACAACATTTCATTCATCCAGCCATAGGGTACCTTTCCTTATTCCTCACCTTTCTTTTATAAAAAAAATTCTCTTGACACTTGTCTTCTCATGCAATAGTAGATACTTTGTAAATAAATTTTAGAGATTATTCACCCTAGACACATGTCACTTTCCCTCCAAGTTGCACATGTTTTAATTTCTTTTAATTAAATAAATTATGCATTTTCCCTCACATCTACAATTAGTTCCTAGATTTTCTCCTAGTTGTCCCTTAGTTCCTCAATTTCTCCTTTATTGTGTCTCCTAACTAATTTACAGTTGGAGTTTGATTAGGACTTTTCTCTTAGTTAGGATTTAGAGTGTAGTTTGAATTGGGATTCTAACTCTATGTTGACAACCCATTCTCTCATAAAAAAAATTATTTTACTTAAAAAAATTTATTTTATTAATTTCATGTACACATTGTGCACATGTCATAATATTTTATTCTCCCTATAATAGTTTTGTTTAGTCTAAGATTTTCCTTATGCCCCTTTAATATAAATTCATTTAGACATAACCATTTTAGACTTTGATTTTATTATGTTCCCTTTCATAAATTAAAATATAATTATCTAAATTCATATTCTCTTTTCTATCGGTTCTAAGTAATTGTTTTATTCTCTAAGGTCTTCTAGATTCTTAATAACTCACTAATTTATTCATGTGACGTTCTCTTCAAGATGCACCTACGTGCTCCAATGGTGCCACTCGTCATTTGACTTAGTTTGGAAGTTGTCTGATGCTTGGAGTCAATACTCCACTTATCGAACTTGTGTGAGACTAAGGGATTACTAAGGAATAAGGAATCCTCCTTATTGTGTGCCCCTCAAAAATCCTCGTGAGCGACTGTCTCATTCTTCCCTCACGGCATCGTGAATCTATCAAGAACAAGGTAGTCGTTAACCTTTAGTTCAGGTCATGGTGGGAGTGTTAGTAGGTTGTGACAGGGACGTTGCCACAATTCTCTCTCATCCATATGATATATGTATATGACCCCTTTACTCCATATGTGAGTCGGATTAGCAAGCGTCACCATGCCTGCATCCACTGACAAAGATAATATTAATAACTCATATACATGAAATCCATAACTGAAATCATCATCATAACACATGCGTAATAAACACAAGTACTCATAATCAAAGTCAATATTTCACTCCCTGACTCAATCTGGATTCCAAGGAAGTATGTCGATGCCATCAACATCATCATCATGTCACATTTCCTACACACTCAGGAAACCTCATCATAATACTTGTCAATGTTATACATCAATATTAATAACATATCAAATTTCAATACTCAATCATAGCATAAACTCATAAACCAAAACAAATAATCATAAGGTACCATGTTTTAACCGGATCACTTGCTCGCAAGTCTCCTCAAAGAATAAGTCAATGGTGTAAAATGTGACCAGTGGAACTGGATGTTACATACACCCCCTCTTGTTTTAAACTTCATCCTGAATTTTGTACAATCTAACAATGAAAGCAATACATATAGTTGCTACTAATATATATATATATATATATATATATATATCAGCTATCAAAATAAATAAGGAAACTGTTGACGCATCTCATATGTGTCCTCCCAAGTAGAAGAATGTGGACTATAATTTTCCCACTAGACCTTGACCTAATCGACAAATCGACGCCATAGTTGTCGAGTGCGATGGTACAGTATGTGGATTGGCTCTGCTATGAGAGCACCCTCGTCCGATACCTGCAATGAACTCAAGTCAATAACATGTGACAGATCTGAAATATAATGACGTAAAACTGAAACATGAAACACATCGTGCATACGCCTCAAAGAATCATGTAAGAATAGTTAGTAAGACATGGGTCCCTTCTTTTCTACAACTTCGAAAGGTCCCATAAACCTTGGAGAGAGTTTGGCACCCTTTCCAAACTAAATTGAACTCTTATGCGGCTTCACCCGCAAGGACACTTTATCACCAACCTCATAACTGCAGTCTACACAATGCACATCCACATAACTCTTTTGTCGGTATTGTGCTTCCTTAATCCATTTCCTTATGGATTGCATCTGATCTTCCATTTCTTGAATCACTTATGGTCCCACCAGGACCCTATCCTCTAGTTGATCCCAACTCAAAGTTGTTCGACATGATCGTCCATATAAAAACTCAAAAGGTGCCATCTTTATCGAACTCTAATAATTGTTGTTGTACGCAAATTCTAACAAGGGTACAAATTATTCCCATCATTTATGTTGATCCATCACATACATTTGAAGCATATCCTCTGGAATTTGATTCGTTCTTTCAATTTTTCCATCTGTTTCAGGGTGATATTTTGTACTAAAATTTAATTGTGTTCCCAAATCCTCTTGGAAACTCATCCAAAATTTTCCAGTAAATATCGATCCTCGATTGGATATTATCTTTCTTGGCACACCATGTAATATTACAATTTCATTGACAAAAATTCTAGTTATATCAGGTGCTTGATATGTCATACAAACTGGGATAAAACGCACATTCTTCGTCAAAGTGTCGATGACTACAAAAATATAATCATGTCTCATTTTCGTCAATGGTAATCCAACAATAAAATCCATCGATATGACTTCCCATTTCTATTCAGGAATTGCACGTGGCTAGAGTAATCCCATTGGATGTCTATGTTTAGCCTTCACTTGCTGACATTCAAGACATCTCGCTACACAATTAATTATATCAGTTTTCATTCCCTTCCAAAAGAATAAAGGTTTAAGGTCTTCCTTCATCTTATTGACTCGAGGATGAGCCATATATACTGCTCGATGAGCTTCGGTCAAAATTAACTTTCTCAATTCGTCATTTAGCAGTACATAAATTCTACCATTATATTTTAGTAGAACGTCATTGTCCAAAGAATAACCCTCATACCTCGGTACCATCATGGTATCTTGTCTGATATTGTGTTTTACATCCTTGTTTCATTCATTATCAATCTGTGATGCTAAAATATTTTCTCGAAGATTCATCTTTAGGGGTATTACTAAGAAAATGTGAGGTCTCTGACTGAACGCCTCCGCTACTCTGTTAATTTTTCCCTTAATATACGTGATATCAAATTCATACTCACTTAAAATTTATGACTAACATCTTTGTCATGCGTTCAAATCACTCCGATTAAAAATGTGTTGCAATCCACTATGATCAGTTTCCAACTCAAATTTATGTTCAATAAGGTAATGTCTCCATATTCGTAAGGCATAAATAATCGCTAATTGTTGAAATAATGTAACTGCAAAGAGTATTCTTATTATTATTGATATATTATTCATAGGATCTATCCCCATTGTGGATTGATCATGTCGGTTATTGTAATAGGACCAAATCCCCTTTTGTGGATTGGTCAAAAGACAATTGTAATAGGCAGAATAAGAAGTCGGCCCCAGCAGTTATTAAAGAGACCTAGAAATATAATAAAGGTGTGTTTACCCACCCAGCTTAAGAAGTCGACCCTGCCAGTGAAGAGACACTTCACACGTGCCAGACTTGTATAAATAAAAGAGGCTAGCGCCTCACTTAGACATAACTCACTTGCTAAGTTTGAAGGACAAGTTCTGATCTGTTACCGACAAAGGAGAGAGAGAGTGGCACATATCTAGGAGAGGACTTTATGTATTAGCATAAGAGATATTTTGGCATTGTATTGGCTATCTATATTAAAGAATTTTTGTTGGGTTTTCTTCCCCTAGAGGGTTTCCCAGGATAAATGTTGTGTCTCTTGTGATTGTGTATTTCTCAGTGATCTTGGATTATGTTATTGTTATCTAATGAAATGAAAACATTTATAATAATGGCTTAAACATTAACATGGTATCAGAGCCAAGCTGAAGGAAACATCTTTCGCAAGAGAAAAACGTCACTATTGTCGTACCTGCAAATTAGGGTTTTTCAAAAGTGAAGCTTTTTAGCCCTAAAACTATCTAGAAAGTTGTGCCCTCCCCTAAGGATCAATTTGGCACCATCAACGCACCTTTTCAGTGGTTGGATCTCCCGAAAAGTGAAACCCTAGTTTCACAAAGTACCAGAAGTACCAGAAAACCAGTACCAGAGTACCAGAGGTACTAGAAGCACCAATCCAGAAATCTGCAGATCAGATTTGAAGGAGAAAAAGTTGGATTTCCTCAGATCCAAACAAACCAGGCAACTCGCCTCAGCCAAGCGCATCTCCTGGTAAGTTCAGTTTTTTATTTTGAGCACTTTCGTTTTTCGCTCATTTTTCTAGCTCCAGGTAAAGATGTCTGCAAGCATTAAGCTTGTTGAAAAGTTAGAAGGAGTAGAAAACTTCCATGATTGGAAGTATGGGATTGGCCTCATTCTTGAAGAGAATTACCTATCAAAATTTGTCAAAGACGAAGTACCGGAACCCGACGATGCCACAGAAAAGGCAAAGCATCAAAAGGACACAATAAGGGCCAAAAGAATCATTGTTGATTCAATTAAAGACCACCTGATTCCTTATGTGTCATCTAAGAAGACCCTGAAAGAAATGTTTGATGCTTTGACCAGACTATATGAAGGAAAGAACATAAATTGGAAGATGAATCTTAGAACTCAACTAAAGAATACGAGGATGCAGAAAGGAGAAATGATTCAGGAATACTTCTCCAGAATCTCAGAATTCAAAGAACAGCTAGAATCTATTGGAGATACCATAGACGAAGACAAACTCATAATAACGGCCCTAAATGGTCTCACAAGACCTTGGGATGATTTCATCCAGACGATATGTGCCAGAACGAAGAAACTGAAGTTCGACAGCCTATGGGAAGAATGCATCCAAGAAGAAACAAGAGTAACGAATCGTGAAGTGTTACTAGCAAGGGATGATGATCAAGCCCTATCCACCCACACCAAAGGAGGAAGGAAGAAACCCTACTTCCAAAAGGAGACTCATAAAGAGCCTCAACAATCAAATAAATTCAATCATAAAGAATCTCATCCAAGGATATTTCAGAAGAAAGGACAGCGAAAGGAAAGAGACTACTCATTTGTACAATGCTATCATTGTGACAAGATGGGACACATTGCAAAGTTTTTTCCAGCCAGACGAGAAGAATACAAGAGAAAACAAAAGAGGCTCCATGCCCATGTAGTCAAAGATGAAGAGCCTCCCGCAAAGTTGATAAGAGAGGAGATCAAAGACCATGTGTTGATCTCATCCCTCTCAGGATCTGTAACACCTGGAGAGGACACTTGGCTCATTGATAGTGGTGCATCCAAGCACATGACGGGACAAATAAATATTCTCTCTTGTATCTCAGAGAAGAAGTTTTCTCAGAAAGTGACACTTGGAGATGATTACCAATATCCCATTAAGGGAGTGGGAGAATCAAACCATAAACTGAATTCAGGGAATTCACTAAAAATGAAGGACGTACTATATGTACCAGGCTTGAAGAAGAACCTACTCTCGATTTCAGCTTTAGAGAAGAAAGGCTTCAGAGTTGCCTTTATAGATGGAGAAGTTCTTATGTGGGCTAAGGGAGAAACCTTCAATGAAGCAATCATCATTGGTAATGAAGAAAATGGCTTGTATAAATTAAAGGGTCACTTAGAGGCTGCTATGACCCATGCCATTAAAAACTCATGTGAACTTTGGCATAGAATATTAGCCCACATCAACTACAAGGTGCTACCATACATATGCAAAGCAGTCACAGGTTTACCATAACTCAAAGGTGACCATAAAGGCGTATGCAATGGATGTGCACAAGGGAAGAATATCAAGAACCCTTTTCCGAAGCGGGACAAAAAGACATAAGGAGTCCTAGAACTCATCCATTCAGATGTGTGTGGCCCAATGCCATCATCCTCCATTAGCGGGTATGTATACTATGTATCATTCATTAATGATTACTCTCGTAAAACCTGGATATATTTCTTGAAAACTAAAGATGAAGTGTTCAATAAGTTCAAGGAATACAAAGCCTTGATAGAGAACCTTTCTGAAAGAAAGACCAAGACACTCAGGTCAGATAATGGAGGAGAATATACCTCAAAAGAGTTTGTGAACTTCTGCAAAGATGTTGG
>ML834195.1:34665-50210 GCA_009831015.1 Picea engelmannii
ATTATTGATATATTATTCATAGGATCAATCCCCATTGTGGATTGATCATGTCGGTTATTGTAATAGGACCAAATCCCCTTTTGCGGATTGGTCAAAAGACGATTGTAATAGGAAGAATAAGAAGTCGGCCCCAGTAGTTATTAAAGAGACCCAGAAATATAATAAAGGTGGGTTTACCCACCTAGTTTGAGAAGTTGGCCCTGCCAGTGAAGAGACACTTCACACATGCTAGACTTGTATAAATAAAGGAGGCTAGCGCCTCACTTAGACATAACTCACTTGCTCAATTTGAAGGACAAGTTCTGATCTGTTACTGGCAAAGGAGAGAGAGAGTGGCGCATATCTAGGAGAGGACTTTCTGTATTAGCATAAGAGATATTTTGGCATTGTATTGGCTATCTATATTAAGGAAGTTTTGTTGGGTTTTCTTCCCCTAGAAGGTTTCCCAGGATAAATGTTGTGTCTCTTGTGATTGTGTATTTTTCAGTAATCTTGGATTATGCTATTGTTATCTAATGAAATGAAAACATCTATGATAATGGCTTAGACATTAACACTAATAATTTCAAATCGTGTGTAGCGTAATTCTCTTCATTCCTACTTATTTTCCTTGAAATATATGCGATAACTTGACCTTCTTTCATTAGAACCCCACCCAATCCTTCCTTGGATGCATCAGTGCATACCATGAATTCCTTGTCCATATCTGGAACTTTCAATATCAGTGTTGTTGTTAGTAATTATTTAAGCTTCTGAAATTCTACAACACATTTATCTGACCATACAAATTTCTTATTCTTCTTTTGCAGTTCCGTAATTGGATTTTCTATTTTTGAAAAACCCTCGACAAAACGTCGATAGTAACCTTCTAATCCCATAAAAATACATACCTCTTGTACGTTCATCGGTGTTGGCCATTCCATAATAGACTCTACCTTCGTTGGATCCACAGTGATAGAAAGAACACTTCGACAACTTTTCGTACAACTTGTTTTCTCTTAAACACTGTAAAACTAATCTGAGATGTCTGTCGTGCTCCTCTTTTGTCTAAGATTAAATTAATATGTCGTCAATAAATACCTGTACAAATTTTTCCAAGTATTCGTGGAATAGCCCATTCATTAAACTCATGACTACACTAGGGGAATTTTTCAATCCAAATGCTAACACAATAAATTTGTAATGTCCAAATCTTGTCATAAATGTTGTTTTAGGAATGTCTTCCTCTTGATTTGCAACTTGTGATATCCCGATCTCAAATCAATCTTTGAAAATATGGTCACTCCGTTCATTTGATCAAATACGTCATCAATTCTCGGTAACGGATATTGATCATTGATCGTGGCTTGGTTTAATTGATGATAGTCAATGCAAATCCTCCACGATCTGTCCTTCTTTCTTACAAAAATTACTAGTGCAACCCACGGTGATACGCTAGGACATTTAAGTCTCAAATCCAACAACTCCTTCAATTTCATATTTAACTCTTGCAATTCAGGTGTTGACATCTGATATGGCGTTCTAGAAATTGGTTATGTTCTAGGTTTTAGATCTATAGTAAATTTCAATTCTCTATTTGGTGGTAAACCCGATAGCTCTTCAGGAAAAACATTGGCAAACTCTGATACTACTAGAAAGTCTTCCAATCTTTCCTTGTCACATTTTTCATTAAGTGGTAATATGGCGTACAACTTACATCCCTTGCGCATTTTTTTCTATAATTGTAGGAAAGAAATAAATCTTAGCGATACATCTTGGATTCTTCCTACAATTACTCTACTATGTCCCAAATCATCAATTAAGATTAATCTCTTCGTCTTGCAGTTAAGTATCGCGTCATGTGATTCTAACCAATCCATTCCAATCACAATGTCATAGGATCTCAAATTTGTGACATAAAGGGTTACATTTGCAATGAAATCATCCAATTTAATGTTACAATCCTTAACCTTTCCTCCGACATTTTTCTTGGCACTCGAGGCCAATTCTACATATATAAACTCATCTTGTTTGATTTCCTTCACCTTAATTATTTTAAGTGCGGCACTAGAAATAAAACTCTCAGTGGCTTCTGGATCTATCAAAACACTAAAATGTTGATCTTCTATCATACCAAAAGTCTTGAGCACTGTAGACTGATGCTCGACCTGGCGGTTATTCACTGTTGCATGAATCCTATGGGACTTGCCAAATCTCCCACTGTATTCTGTCATGCTGATCCCACTGAATTCAATGAGTTGTATCTCAATGAACTACTCAGATAGGTACCTCTCTCGAAATCGCTCCTCGAACAATTCCCAAGACACATCTTCAACGACCATATTCAGTTGTGGTAAGAGTGTCTTAAACCAAAGAAGCGCACTCCCTTTCAACTGAAATACCTCCATACGGACCTTCATGTTGGAGGTATAATCACACAATGAAAATCACATTTCCATATTCTCCAACCAAGATCCGGTGGCTAAACCATCGGTGGAACCCAAGAACACATGAAATTTAACCTTCTCGAGTTCTCTATGAACACTACCACTAACTACAGGAGGGCATTTTCGAACCCTCGTTGGGTACAGACTCCTTGTCCTCATTGTGATAAAGGTGATTTATCAACGCCTCTAAAATCCTATGAAAATACCTCATCATTCACATGACATCACCCACTGCAACTTTCTCCTGATCAGTAGTTTTCTCTTCTCCTTGTGGAGCAGATCCCTCAGGTGTAGATGTGCTTGGAGGAGGCATAAAAAAAAAGGTATAAAAAATAAAATAAAATTCCTTATTTTTTCATCTATTTGATTGTATCGAGAGGGTCGTTGCATCACGACTTGCAACACTAGCTGCTATATATTCTTCCTCTGTTGTACTGAGTGCCACTGACACATTTTCTGCTCAACCATGAGACCATACATGATCCCAAACTGAAGCAACATCCTGATGTGTTTTTCTGGTCCACTGCACTCCTTGCCCAGTCATAGTTTGTATAACCTTACAAATTTACTTCACCGTCTGAGACATATATGAGACAATATCCAATTGTACCATGCAGGTACCTCAACACATGCTTTGTTGCTACCAAATGTATATGTCTAAGCTCAACCATGTACCGACTCAATGTGTTCACTACAAATCATATATCTAACCTGGTGTTAACCAAGTGCATCAAAGATCCGATCAATTGTCTATACATCGTTGGATCAACCAAATATGAAGATAAATCATTCAAAAAGTTCATATTCATAGCCGTAGGTGTGGCCATGGACTTGCAATCCATCATCCAAAGTCTCCACAGGATCTCAATTGTATATTTTCCTTGGCTAAGGAAAATCTCATATGGCCTTTGCCACACCTCTAATCCCAAGAAATAGTGCATCAAACCCAGATCCTTCATTTCAAACTATGAAGTGAGCTCCCTCTTGTACCCATCTATGAGCTTCTCATCCCTTGTAAGAAACAGATCATCCATATATATGACCAAAATCAATGGGAAACATATTCAACCTTGTAGTAAAGGTTGGGATCTGCATCACTCTTGGTAAACCCCAATCTCATCGGATAATTGTCTATTCTAGCATATCATGCCCTCAGTGATTGCTTAATCATGTACAAAGATTTCTTCAATTTTCAAACATGGGACTCATTTCCATAGATTACAAAACCTTGTGGTTGCTATAAGTACACTTCTTCTTCAATTACACCATTCAAGAAAGAAGTCTTCACATCCATCTGGTGTAATTCCAACCCATAACACAAGAAATGGAAATAATAGATCTAATGGAAGTGTACCTTGCTAATGGAAAAAATGTCTCGTCATAGTCTTCTCCCTCTTTCTGGGAGAATCCTCTAGCCACAAATCTCACTTTGTACTTCTTTATGCTACCATCTGCAGGATGCTTGATCTTGTAGATCCACTTGGAAGTCACCATTGACTTCCCTTCTAGTTGTTAGAATATGAAAGATTGTGCTCGTTTTACCATTGACAATACCCTTGTCACCCAACCATAGGCCGAAGCCACCCTCCGAGCACCTTGACCTTGACAGAGAAAAGAATCCTGGTAGCAATCCAATAGACAAAAGAGGCTAATGCACCAAGCAAGAAGTAACCAAGCTGATCAGATAGTCCCACCCAAGAACTGGCGCAACACCTTCCCCAGGACTTGCGCACAAAACGGTTGGATTGCAGTGCGCAGAAACTCCTCTCTGCAATTCTGAGAAGTGTGAATAATGAGAGACTAGCGCCCTGTATTTATAGTAATTCTGGCAGGCTTGCCTGGGCCGACTTCTCCTTCTGGGTACTAATTAATTCATATTAATTATATTTCTACAACCGACATCTTGTCTAGGGTTTCCTTCATTTCTTTGCTTCCTTCCAGAACATTCTAATCTCGTCATAGGTCATAATAGAGGTTCATACCTCCCAAAGATACCATAATATCAACACTCCCTCCTAGCTAGGGAGGTATGGTCTTGAGCACAAACAGTCCATTCAATTGGTAGTATCACGAGCACCATCATTATTATCCAACTGGATAATCTCCTATGACAACTGGTACAATATCAATTGATAGAACACACCTATGTTTATCCATGGTAGTACGCAACTACTCAAACCGTGACACATAGTCACAAACAGTGGAACAAATCCACCACAGTAGTATATCTCTACTGTCTGGAGACAGGCAGTCTCCATAACAATCATCTGATGCCAAACAGCACAGAAAAATATTGTTAAAATAAACTGAATCATCTGGGCCAATATTTCACTCACGTCTGTGAGATATGAAAGAATATCTTCCCTTAGAGTAGAACAATGAGATATCTGGACTATTCTTCTCAAGCAAGGAAGAATAACTATCTTGTCTTCTAAACCTGGACCATTCCTCACCCTGGGCCATTCTTCCTACACTAATCAAAGTGCACCCTAAAGAGAATGTATAAACCCTAAGGAATGCCTTGTCCCTGATTGCTGAGCCTGGACTATTCCCCACCCTGGCCCATTCCTCCTACACTAATCAAAGTGCACCCTGGAGAGAATGTATAAACCCTAAGGAATGATTGTCCGGACCATTTCCTCTGTTAACCACAAGAAGAAAAGATTGTCCTGTATCAACCTCCAAAATGGACCATTCCTCATGTTAACCACAATGAGAAATCATTGTCCGGCGAGACGGGCTAGTCTTCTTGAGTAACCCTCAAGAAGAGAGATTGCCCTAGACCACTCCCCATGTTAACCACAATGGGAAGTCATTGTCTATGATACATCAGCAATCTGGACCATTTCCCATGTTAACCACAATGGGAAATCGTTGTCCGTCAGAAATCTCAAGCCACTTTCTGAACAGGAAAGAATCTGTCCAAGTTGGACTATTTTTCAATCTCAAAAATAAATGTCTTCAATAATATTTCCAGTGCTCCCTCCCAACCTGGAGAGTCATTTCTTCCCTTTCAGCTAAGGGAGTTATTTCCACGATCCCCATCTTCTCTCGGAAATATGCAAACTTTATTCTGGATAGAGCCTTTGTTAGGATGTATGTTGTCTATTCATCTGTGGGGATATACTCGAGCTTTACCTCTCCTTCCTGGACTTTATCTCGAATAAAGTAGTATTTGATCTCAATGTGTTTCGACCTTTCATGAAACATGGGATGTTCTGATAATATTATACAACTCTGATTATCACAATGTATTATGGTCGATTCTGGAATCTGATCAAATAAATCGGAGATTAACTTCCTTAGCCATATTGCTTTTGTGCATGCTTCAAATGTTGCGATATACTCTGTTTCTGTTGTGCTGAGTGCGAAAGACTTTTGTTTCTTGCTGCCCCAAGATATCATAGCGGAGCCCAATATGAAACACATGCCTGAAGTTCTATTTATGTCCTCTGCACTTCCTGCCCAATCTGAGTCTGTGAATCCATGAAGTTGTATATCGCTGGATGCGGTATATCTCAATCCATAGTTTATTGTTCCATGAATATATCTTAGTACATGTTTTGTAGCTATCAAATGCTCATGTCTCGGTTCCACTTGGAACTGGCTTAGTGTATTCACGGCAAAGCAAATGTCTGGTCGAGTATTTACCAAATACATCAATGACCCAATTAGTTGTCGATATAGAGATGGAACTACTGGATCAGAATCTGGATCTTTTACTTTTCTTATATCTGCATTCATAGGAGTGTCCATGGACTTAAAGTCCATCATTCCAAACTTCTAAAGGATCTTTATTGTGTACTTTCCTTGTCCAAGGAATACTTCACCACGCTTCTACCATACTTCTAGTCCCAAGTAATAGTGCATGAGACCTAGATCTTTCATATCAAATTCAGAAGCTAGTTCCTTCTTGCACTGAATGATGAGAGACTCTTCACTTGTTATGAATAGATCGACAACATATAGTAGTAGAATTACAGGTGCATTGTCCACGACTTTTTAATAAAGGTTTTGATCTACATGACTCTTGGAGAAACCAAGTCTCGTTATATAGTTGTCCATTCTGGCATACCAAGCCCTTGGAGCTTGCTTGAGTCCATATAGAGCTTTCTTTAATCTGCAAACATGAATTTCTCTGGAATGTACCTCAAACCCTTGAGGTTGTTCAATATATACTTCTTCTTCAATTTCTCCATTGAGGAAAGTTGTCTTTACATCCATCTGATGTAAGTTCCATCCCATGGAAGCGGCAAGAGATATGATAGCTCTGATGGAAGTATATCTAGCCACCGGAGCAAAAGTTTTGTCATAATCTTCTCCCTCCTTCTGGGAGAACCCTCTAGCTACAAATCTTTCTTTGTATTTATCCACGCTTCTGTCTGCTGCATGTTTGATCTTGTATACCCATTTTGAAGTTACCACTGATTTTTCTTTAGGTCTAGGTACGATTTCCCATACCTCATTTTTCATAATGGATTGATGTTCTTCCGCCATAGTTTCTTTCCATTGTCCATTTTGCACAGCTTCTTCAAATATGGTAGGTTCTTCATCTAGAAGCTTCGTCATGTATGCGACATAGCTTGAGAATCTTTTAGGTCTTTTACTCTTTCTAAATGTTCCTTCTGGAACCTTGAGTCTTTCTGCATCTTGTAATGTGGCTTCAAGCCAAGTTGTTCATTTCTTGGTTTTAGGTACGATATCTGAATCAATGTTTTCACATGGTTCCATAGGATGATCAGATTGCTCCTTTTCGTCATTTTCGTTTTTTGTGCTTTCTTCATTAGGTTCTTCAATCTCTTCTTCTTCAATAGTTTATTCTATGGATTTCTTGAAGGCCATCCTTTCATTGAATGTTACGTCTCTATTGACTTCGATCTTGTGTTGTTCTAGAATATATATTCTATAAGCTTTGGATGAATCACTGTATCCCACAAATATCCCCTTCTTTCCTGAGGGTTCTAGTTTATTCCTTTTATCCTTGGGAATGTGAGAGTAAACAAGACATCCAAATATTCTTAGGTTTTTCACGTTAGGTTTCTTACCTAAGAAGGCTTCTTCTAATGTTATGTCCTTTAATATACGATGAGGACTTTTGTTCTGCACATATATTGTTGTCATTGCAGCTTCTCCCCATAAGAACATGGATAGACCTTGATCATTTAGTAAGGCTTTTATAGTCTCTTCAATAGATATGTTCTTTCTTTCTACTACACCATTTTGTTGAGGATTATGAGGAACAGTCAGCTCCCTCCTAATCCCTACCGATTTGCAGAATGCAACGAATTCCTTTGATGTGTATTCTCCTCCATTATCTGTTCTTAGCGTCTTGATCTTCTTATTCATGAGGTTTTCTATCTCTGCTTTGAACTCTTGAAACTTGTTGAATACTTCGTCTTTTGTCTTTAGTAGATATAGCCAAGTCTTTCTTGAATAGTCATCTATGAAGATTACGTAGTAAGAAGATCCTCCTAGATATTTTACTGTCATCGGACCACAAACATCTGAGTGTATCAGATATAGAATCTCCTTAGATCTGTTGTTGCTGCTTGGGAATGGTTTCTTGATATTCTTCCCAAGAGCACATCCTTTGCAGATTCCTTCATGTGTAGATTGCAACTCTGGTATTCCTTCAACCATCCTTTTGAGAAAGGGTAATGCTTGATAGTTAATGTGAGTGTACCTTCTATGTCAAAGCTCATTGGGGTTGACTTCGTTGTGTATAAGAGCTTCTTCATTTTGTTCTAGTAGTCTGTACATATTTCCTTCACGACTTCCAATAACCCTAGCATTCTCTATGCTGGAGTCTTTATGCCATGATAACACCTTTCCATCCACGAAATCTATTATGTTTCCCTTGTCTTCTAGGAAAGATATCGATACAAGATTCTTTTCTAAACCAGGTACATATAAAAATTGCTTAAGTGAACATAGTTACCTATTTTCATTTTGATGGAGGCTTGTCCAAATCCTTCCACGGGATAAGTGGTTTTGTCTCCAAGCTCTACCTTGTACGAGGTCTTCTTCTCATTTAGATTTGAGTGTCTGGCTTGATCTCTTGTCATGTGCCTAGAAGCTCTGCTATCGATTGTCCACATGTCATCTTCAATCGTTCCAGTGAGTGTTGAGTAGTGTAGAAGACTGATTGTTTCACTCATGTCTTCAGTTGACTAGTAACTGGTCATGCCTTGATCCAAAACTTCAACTTCGTCATTTCTATCTTCTGAGATAGCCAAAAGGTGCGTTGAGTTAAGGCGCATCTGAATATCTTCTCTTTGAGCGAGATGCTCCATCACAAGGTTCCAGATCCGAGATTAGGGTTTCTGCAACTACTTCTGCTAGTAACCCTAGCGACAGTGTCTTGGAAGTTGCTCATGCTAGTAACCCTAGTGGCAGTTCCTCAACAAGATCAATATCCTAATGGTTATGCTTCCTTCCAGGGTTTAGACTGAAAGAAGGAGGTGTGGGCCCATAACCTGTTAGAATATGAAATATTGTGCTTGTTTTACCATTGGCAATACCCTTGTCACCCAACCATAGGTCGAAGCCACCCTCCGAGCACCTTGACCTTGACAGAGAAAAGAATCCTGGTAGCAATCTAATAGCCAAGAGAGGCTAATGCACCAAGCAAGAAGTAACCAAGTTGATCAAATAGTCCCACCCAAGAACTGGCGTAGCACCTTCCCTGGGACTTGCACACAAAATTGTTGGACTGCAGTGTGCAGAAACTGCTCTCTGCAATTTTGAGAAGTGTGAATAATGAGAGACTGGTGCCCTGTATTTATAGTAATTCTGGTAGGCTTGTCTGGGCCGACTTCTCCTTCTGGGTACTAATTAATTCATATTAATTATATTTCTACAGTCGACATCTTGTCTAGGGTTTCCTTCATTTCTTTGCTTCCTTCCGGAACATTCTAATCTCGTCATAGGTCACAATAGAGGTTCATACCTCTCGAAGCTACCATAATATCAACACTAGTCTGGGAACCACTTCCCACACATCATTATTCATGATGGATTTATACTCTTCCATCATGGCATCCTTCCACACTTATTGTTTAGCAGCTTCCTCATAAGTGGAAGGTTATGAATCATGATCTTACTCATCAGCGCCACATAGATGGAAACCTTGTGTGGTCTCTTGCTCTCTCTAAAAGAGCATCTGGGAGCTGCATGTCCTTCAACTTATTGCAAAGTGTCTCAGAGCCATGTTGGTCTCTTGTTGGTAACTGCAACTTCCCTGGGTGGATCTACAGGTATCTCTAGCTCTATTATCTCATTATATCCTTCCAAAATGTGTTCTTCTAGAGTAGAGTCAATCATTATTGCATCCCTTGGATCCTCTTGCTCCTCTTTGTCCTCATCCATGTGAGAATCTCTAGATTTCTTCAAGGATGCTTCTTCATCAAAGGTAACATCCCTGCTAATCTCAATATGCCTTTGTTCGGGGATGTATATTCTATAAGCCTTAGAATTCTCATTGTATCTAACGAAGGTGACCTTCTTTCCTGAAGGCTCCAACTCTGTTCTCTTTTCCTTGGGAACATGTATGTACACTGGGCAACCAAATATCCTCAAGTGGTTGACTTCTAGTTTCGTTTCGGTGAATACTTCTTATGGTGTCTTGTTCCCCGATATCTTATGAGGATTTCTATTATGGACATATACTGTTGTATTGGATGCTTCTTCCCATAGATGCATGGGTAATTTCTAGTCATGGATCATCACTTTAGCTTCTTCTACAACTGATTTTTTATTTCTCTCTACAACCCCATTCTGTTGGGGGTTGTAGGGAGTCGTCAACCCCCTCTTAATCCTTGCTTCTCTGCAAAAATATTTGAACTGATTTGAGGTGTATTCACTTCCATTATCTGACCTCAAAACTTTAATCTTTTTTTCCAGAGAGATTTTCTACTAAAGCCTTGAATTCTTGAAACTTACTGAAAAAATCATCTTTTTCTTTCAAGAAATAGATCCATGTCTTACGTAAGTAATCATCGATAAAAATGACATAATATAAAAATTTACCTAGAGATGGTACTGTCATTTGTCTGCATACATCTGAATGTATGATGTCCAAGATCCCTTTGGATCTATTGTCATTGCTTGAAAAACTTCCCTTGGCATTCTTTCCAAGTGCGCATCATTTGCATACTCCATCATGATCTACCTACATATCTGGTAGACCTGTAACCATCTTGCTCAAAACTGGTAAGGATCTGTGATTGTGGTGAGAAAGTCTTCAGTGCCATAGCTCACTAGAGCTAACATTGTTGTGTACAAGGGATTGGTATGGGTGTCCCTTCAATTTATACAATCCTCCCTCTCAGAAACCAATCATAGTAGCTAAATCTATACTTGAACCCTTAGGCCATAGGAGGACTAGGCCATCAATAAAAGCTACTCTGAAGCCTCTATCTTCTAAAGAAAATATAGAAAGAAGAATCTTATATAAAATTTGTACAAACAATACATGCTTTATTGAAATAGAGTTACCTAAATCAAGTTGGTAGGAGGATTCTCCTACTCCTTTTACTGCATGCATGGAATCATCCACAAGTTCCACCTAAAGGGATGAACTCTTCTCTATCAATTTTGTAAGATGACTTTTGAACCCGGTCATGTGCTTGGAAGCACCATTTTCCACTATCCAAATATCACTTCCTTGAGTAATAGTACCCGTGAGAGCTGAGACAAAGTCACACTCTTCATCTTTTGACTCATTTTTCTTCTTCTGAGATGTGGACTCCTCCGTATATTTTGCATGTGAATGATTTTTTCTCTTTCCTTTCCCTTGAGGACATTGATAAACAAAGTGTCCCAACTTATGACAGTTGAAACATCTGATCTTAGATACATACTTCTTGTGATCTAGAACTGAACTTCTATTTTTCTTCGAATTGAGGTTTCTTATTTATTTCCTTTTCTTCACATGAGGAGCAAGAGCTTGGTTCTCTTCATCATTGGTCTTCTGTGACTTGGATATCAATCTTGATTCTTCTTGGGTACTGTTATCGCTCAGTTTGTAGTACAGGCTAAGTAGCTTGAAGGCAAGAGTCAAACTGGCGTAACAGGAGCTTCCCCACCCACTGTCACCTCGATGGGGGGCTCTTTCTATTTAGGGTGGCTAATCCCAAGGGAGACGTCCCTAGATAATCTGGGGTGTTGAAAGGAAAAAGGTCAAGGGATTAAGGCTCAAGAGGTTAAAGTAGGTTTTCCCTTCACAGATTACCACCAAGAAGATAGTCAAAGAGAAGATAAACCACAAGATAGGCACCTGTTTGCGAGACAAAGCAACAATAAAGATAAAATGTGCAACAGTGGTTAGTACTTCATAAATTAATGACTATCTTTATTATATATGAGCACATATAGCAGTAATTATTGACGAAGTCAATGACTGCAAAAAATGACTATGGCTTATAATATCACTTGTCAATAAACACTGGAGATGATATAACATTCAAAGCATATAATCAATCTCTAAATTATCATAAAATATCAGCACTTGCTCATTCAATACAAGAGTGTTGCGTCACTATACTAGAGGTGACGTCAGCCTAGTCCTAGGGTTAGTTTGATAGGCAAAGAGGTGGACGTTTTGCAAATTAGCCAATGAAAATACTCAACACTTCAATGTCTATTGCTAGATGACTAAGCCACGACGTTTCATATTAAGCAAGAGCTAAAAGGAGGCATGACGTCATCACAGATTTAGGGTTAGCAAGACGTTAGGGTTAATTAGGGTTTGAAGTTTAAGAAGTTTAAGAGGTTTGTTTTGACACAAGAGACTCAACATTGGATAATTAGACTAGTGCCTTAGGGTATAATGGAGTCAAGGAGCAAGGCTAAAGTCTCAGGAGAATCTAAATTCAAGGACAAGAGGGTTAGGCTTTCTAGTGTTGCAATGGCAGGGCCACAAAGTCAAAACCCTAAGGGGAGGAGGCTCATTCCGGTGTTTCTTAAGCAAGGCCTCATGCTCCTCCCTCTTTCCTTAGAAAATCCTTGGCAAAACGGCTAGCTTAGGAACATAAATCTAGGGATGAAAAGTGTTGCAAAGGCAAGGCCCTTCAAACCCTAAAGGTTAAAACCCTAGGTGTAAACTCAATTAGGCCTAGGATGTCTTCCTTCTTCAATTTATATTTCAAAACTAACTCAGAAAAAGGGGAATAAGTGTAGCAACGGCTAGGCTATATTCTCCTTAATCAATGGCTAAAATAAGTCTTCTATCATGGGGACATGAAGCAAGGACCTACTTGTGTGCTTTCTACCTAGGGTTTCAATGATTAAGCAAAATAATAACAATGTAACCATAAATGTAAGATTTAACCTACAACCATTCAATCAAGAAGTTTTGCATGAGAAATACACTTACAAACCAATGAAGAGCTTATCAAACCCTAGTTGTAAACCTTTCAATGATAGAAAACACCATAACATGCCCAGAATGATTCTCCTCAAGAGTAGCGCCTCAACTCCAAGAGCCAATACCAAGACAAAAGACTAAAAATGATCCTCTCACAAGAGAGTGAGTTGTGTTATATCAAAAATGAGAGGCAACGTCCTCTTTTTATATCATCCTAATGACCTTTAATTACAAAAATAGGTCATTAAAACAATCGACAAGGCTGACTAACAATAATTACATTATTTGTCACATTAAATGCTAAAATGTCATAATTATGAGCTAAAAGGGAGACGTCAGGCCCCTCTGAGGGGGACGTTGGCCCCTTTTAAGCAAGATCAGCATCCAAAAGGCAAAATGTTGTCCCTTCTAGGGCTCCTGCAAGATGCCACATGTGCCAAATGATCCCTGCACACTGCCACATCCTCTAGAAAACGTACAGCCTGCCCTGGGTGGCATCCTGTCCATCAAAATCCATCATCTCCTCTGCAGTGGGTGATCCCCCCTAGGCCGGTCTCTGCCAATGTGTCCTAGTAAGGACGTCCTTCTGTCTTCTTCGTGCAAGGGCTCATCACAACGTTGTCCTGTCTCTGCCATCCCAGCAACCATCTGATGGGCTCTTCAGCCCCATGGAGGTCCGAACTAATCATATCCCCATGTGTACTGGTCCTCTGGTACCTGTCCGTCGGGTATGGTCCTGCACATCAAAGACTACGCCCTCCATGGGCTCATCATTCCTAGGGATCATAGCAATGTCAATCATATTTCATCATTAAATTTATCAAATATATGCATGAAATTCCTAGCATATCATCTAAGAGCTCAAAGACATTACACAGATCTACTATACAAAGCTGAAGAAAACCAACAGAACAACCTATTGGGATAATACCCACAAGAGATGGAAAGTTTCCTCAGAAGATCATTCAAGCCATGTTTTTATGATGTGATGTGGTCTAGGGATGTCTAGTCACAGTAAGACCAAGGGCAGGTGTTGTATGTGGGTGCCTTTGTAGGAGGCGAGATGTTCCCGTCATGGATGCATTTTTTCCAAGCCCTTTATTACCTTTATTTTTCTTTTATTGTTTTTCTTTCTTTTTTACTTCAAGGTCTGACCAGAGGACACTGCCTTGGCCTGGTGACCAGAGCTGACAGTGTTACCCACTGGTATCTTCGCAGAAATGATAAGGCTGGCTCGTAATGAGACCCCCTTTCCCTTGGCCATGCAACCAAAGGTCATTGCCCTGGCGTGGTGAACAGATAGTGGCAATGTCATACTGTTGGATACCTATGAACATAATGGGTCGGCTCGTGATGAGACCTCCCATCCTCTTGGTTAGGTCTTGTTTTATTATTTTTCTTAGGGTCCCTTTAGTTTCTTATCAAGAGGCATTTTATTGCCTTCTCGGGGATCCCCTGGGCGAAGCATCTCTAGGTTTTATTTCCTATGGATTTTATCTTTTACTAGCTTCTTTTACCCCCTGGGCCTTTAGCCCCTTCTTCCCACAAGACAAAGTGTAACCCTCAAAGGTCATCCTAATGGTCAGACTAGGGGAATGGGATAGATGTGCGGGATATAAAATGTAAAATGATAAAATGGTGGGAGTGGACGATGGCTTTGCAAATCCCCTTTGGTGGCTAACCAAAACCCATGAATACAAGCTTGCTAAGTTACCCCATCAATCACCCCAACAATGGTCAAGTGGATTAGTGTAAAATCCAAGCAGTCATCAGAAATGAAAGGAACCTAATGCATATATAAGAAGGTTATAACGATCAAACACGACACATACCATGATACCTTGGACCAATTACCTCATGGAGCAAGAGCCCTCTCTGATGCAAGTCCAAGCCGGTGGCGATGGAAATTGCTACTGCTGACAGGACAAATCTGGGGAAGAAGAAGAAAGATGGGTCCTCCAGGGCCATGCTCAGGTCAATCCTACTCTCGGTACTCCATGTCTAGGACCTATGGGCCTCGAGACATGATCTCCTAGTTATCCCTAAATATCGGGGATAACAGGTACAATCTATCCATATCTTGTCAAATTTGGGCAATTTCATTCTTGCACAAATTCCTTGAACAAATGCATCCCAAGAAGAAGGAAATCCATTAAGTGTTGTAGTCACAAGCTCTGCATCATCCACTGAATCTCCAATAGCTATTAGTTGTTCCTTGATCTAATAAATCTTCATGAAGTAAGTGGAAATTGTATCTGACTTGTTCATCATCACATTTTTGAGTTGATTCCTTAGAGTTAGCTTCCTGCTTGTGTTCTTGCTTTCATATAATATTGATAAGGCATCAAACATCTCCTTTGGTGTCTTCAATTCTGATACATTGGGAATCAAGTGGTCCTTGATTGAATATGTCAATATTCTCTTGGCCTTGATTTCATTCTTCTTGTACTTTGCCTTGTCATCTTCCTCTTTTGTTTCTGGGAGAACTTGCTTGACATGATTCAAGAGCTCATTCTCTTCTAGAATGAGTAGTATCATATGCTTCCAAGTTCTGAAATTTTCTGGTCCATCCAACCTATCCTCAACTCTCATACTGGTAATCATTTTCGTTGGTAGAAACCCTAGGCCTGAAAAATCTCAAAATTTCAACCTTCTTGAAAATCAACGCTAGGGTTTCAAGATGTGCGCTAGGTTTAGGTGAGTTGCTTTGAAGTGGAGTTAGTCCCAACAACTTTAGAATAAGTTCTCAACAA
>ML834196.1:22798-33497 GCA_009831015.1 Picea engelmannii
TTAATCCTTGACAATCATGAACAACTAATTAATAATAATTAATTAGTTAATGTTATTTAAGAAATAATTATTGTTTAGCTAACTTTTAGGACAATTAGATTATTAAATTAATTATAATTAATAATCCTATACATCTATTTAAGTAGGGTCGTTACAGGCACTGGGCTCTAGTCTGCAAGGGAGCATCGATTTCAACATCAACGCAAGTCTAGCCTATTGCAAGGAGAGCCGACGCAGGTCTCTCCTATTGCAAGGAGCGTTGACACTGGTCTCACCTCTTGAAGGGAGTGTTGTTTTCATAGCTACACTTCCGCTTCTCTGGATTCAGAAAACAACGCTGGTATCTCTTCTTAGGGGGTGCATCGATTGCACAACTCTTATCTGGTAGGATCAAGATCGAAATGGCGAAAACTCAGAGTGCAAAGTTTGAAATTGAGAAGTTCAATGGAAAGAACAATTTTGAGATCCAGAAGGTCAAGATGCAGGATTTGCTCGTGCAACAAGGCGTGGTGAAGGCACTTTTGGGAAAATCAAAGAAACCCGTGACTATTCAGATGAAAAGTGGGAATAGATCGATGTGAGAGGGCTGAGTGCCATACGTCTGTGTTTGGCTGTTGAGGTTTTGTTCAACATTATTACGGAGAAGACAATAGTCGGTTTGTGGACAAAGCTTGAAAGATTGTATATGACGAAATCCTTGATGAACAAGATCTTCCTAAAAAGGAAATTGTACAGTTTACGCATGAAGGAAGGTACAAAAATAGCTGGTCATTTAAATACTTTTAATACTCTTTTAGTCCAGTTGACTAGCATGGAAGTGAAATTTGAATCTGAAGATAAGGCGATTATATTATTGTGTTCTTTGCCTGAGTCATGGGATCACTTTGTTACCTCTATCAGTTTTGGTTCAACAGAAAGTATTGAGTTTGATGTTATTGTTGGAGCTTTACTGTTTGAGGAAACAAGGAAGAAATCCAATTTAGAAACCTCTACATCTAAGGTGATGGTGGTCAGAGGAAGACCTAAGGAAAGAGGACATGTTCAGAGGGATTTCTCTCGGTCAAAGTCGAAGGGAAGGAAGAACAAGCTTAACTATTGGTTTTGTGGAAAATCTGGACACCTGAAGAAGGATTGTTGGAAGCGAAAATAAGCCTCCAAATAAGACCCTCCAAAAGAGACGAAGGAAGCAAATGCAACTGAAACAGGTTTAGCAACAGGTTCAGGTATGACTGATGAAGTTTTATCAATCAGTGTTGTTTCACGATATGATCAATAATGGTTATTAGAATGGTTATTAGATTCTGGTGCTTCAAATCACACGTGTCTTCATAGATACTAGTTTATTACTTACCAGTCTATAGATGATGGAATTGTTTACATGGGAAATGATATATCATGTAAAGTTGTGGGAATTGGTAGCATTCGAATTAAGATGTTTGATGGATCTATTAAGATACTAAATGATGTGAGACATGTACTTGAGCTTAGGAAGAACCTAATCTTTTTGGGGGTCTTAGATACTGGAGGATATGAAAGTACTGTTCAAGGTGAAGTTATGAAGGTCTATAAAGGAATTCTATTGGTTATGAAAGTGAAGAAGGTTGGAAACTTGTTTCTGTTAGAAGGAAGAACCGAGTTAGATCATGCGACAGTTGTATCCGAGAATGACAGTGATTTTGTTCGACTGTGGCATCAATGGTTGGGCCATATGAGTGAAAGAGGATTGAAGGTATTATCTGATCGTAAGTTGCTTCCTAGTCTAAAGTCCTTAAAGTTAGATTTCTGTAAGCATTGTATTTATGGAAAACAAAATAGGAAGAGATTTAAAACCGAAAGACACACTAGTGAGGGAATCCTTGATTATATCCATTCTAATGTTTGGGGGCCATCCCCTACCATTTCGTATGGAGGATCATCATACTTTGTTACTTTTATAGATGATTTCTCTTGGAAGGTGTGGATCTATATGTTGAAAAGAAAGGTTGATATATTTACTATTTTCAAGTAGTTTAGAGATTTAGTGGAAAAGAGCACTGGTAGGTCCGTTAAATATTTAAGAACTGATAATGGTGGTGAATTTACCTCATTGGAATTTGAGAACTATTGCAAGGAGTTTGGGATTTATAGGCATAAAACCACTGCCTATACTCCTCAACAAAATGGATTTGTTTAACGCATGAACAAGAGTCTTCTAGAGAGAGAAAGGAGTATGCTTAGTAACACCAACTTGTAGTAGAAACTATGGGCAGAAACAGTATCTACAACTTGTTATCTGGTGAATTGATCACCATCAACAACAATAGAGTGAAATATTCCAAAAGAGGTATGGATATGTCACCCTTGTAGTTATTCTAATCTTAAAGTTTTTGGTTGTGAAGCCTATGCTCTAATTCTGAAACATCAACGTTCTAAATTAGATCCAAAATCAAGAAGGCTTATCTTTGTTGGATATGGTGATGGTATTAAGGGATATAGGTTGTGGGATCCTACTGCCCACAATATCACCATTAACAAAGATGTAATATTTGATGAATCATCTCTCATCAAATCAGATGTAGATGTTCAAATGAATCAGGTAGAAGTACCTAAGTATCAACAGATTCAATTTGAAACATGTTCAACTACAAACGAAAGTGAACATGAATAATTTTTTGAAGATGTTCATGAAGAGGTTCTTGCAGCAGAAAGCGTGGATGTTGATGACAGTCAACATAATGTGGATGAGCAACAAAATTCCCTAAGGAGGTCTATGCGGGTCAGAAATCCTCCAAGAAGGTATGATGATTTTGTTTCATCAGTTTGTTTAAGTGCTAATGATGATGAACCTTCATGCTATCAAGACGTTGTGAAGGGTTCTAACAGTAATAAATGGAAAGAAGCAATGAAGGATGAAATGAATGCTTTAGAGAGGAATGTTACATGGGACCCTTCTTAGTGGGTCTACAAGCTTAAGAAGGGTGTTGATGATACGGTAGAGGTACAAAGCAAGGTTGGTTGCAAAAGGATATTCTCAGAAAGAAGGTATTGAATTTCATGATATATTTTCACCAGTTGTTAAAATTGTTTCAATTCGAATTGTGTTAGCATTAGTTTCATTACTTGATTTGGAGTTGGAGCAACTAGATGTTAAAACTACTTTCTTACATGGAGATTTGGATGAGGAAATTTACATGGAACAACCTGAAGGGTTTGTTCAGAATCGCAAAAAGAAATTTGTTTGCAGGCTCAAGAAATCATTGTATGGTCTGAGATAGTCGCCTAGACAATGGTACAAGAAATTTGACTCTTTCATGATGAGCCAAAATTATACAAGGAGTGAGTATGATCATTGTGTTTACTTTAAGAAATTGAATAATGACATATTTATTATCTTAGTATTGTATGTTGACAATATTCTTTTAGCAAGCATAATCATAACTGAGATCAACAGGTTAAAGGGTCAAATGGCTGGGACATTTGATATGAAAGATCTAGGATCAGGGAAATAGATTTTGGGCATGGAGATATTTAGTGAGAGGAGGTATGGTAAGATTTGGTTGTCACAACAAAAGGATGTTGAGAAAATACTTTTGAGGTTTGGTATTAATAGTGTGAAACCAGTTTCAGTCCTTTTCTCTTCCCATTTTAAGCTTTCTTCAAGTTTATGTCCTAGTACAAAAGAAGAAAATGAACATATGTCTCGAATACCGTATGCTAATATAGTAGGAAGTTTAATGTATGCGATGGTTAGTACAAGACCAGACATTTCACATGCAGTTGGGGTTGTCAGTAGATATATGGCAAATCCAGGTAAAGAGCACTGGGCAACAGTGAAATGGGTGCTTCGGTATCTGAGGGGCACAAGTGATTACTGTATCATCTATAATGGTGGTTGTGAGGTACTCTGTGGATATGTTGATTCTGATTTTGCAGGTGATTTGGACAAGATGAGGTCAACTTCAGGATATGTCTTTACTCTTGCAGGTGGACCTATTAGCTGGATGTCAAAGCCACAGAAAATTGTTGCTTTATCCACTACAGAAGCAAAATACATAACTCCTTCGCATGCTTTCAAAGAGGCGCTTTGGTTAAAAGGTTTGTTTGGTGAGTTTGGAAGGATGCAAGACAAAGTAAAGCTACTTTGTGATAGTCAAAGTGTTATTCACTTGGTTAAAAATCCAGCCTTCCACAGTAAATCAAAACATATTCCTATTAAGTACCATTTTGTAAGACAGGTCATTGATGAAGGTAAGTTTTCCATGAAAAGGTTCATACAAAAGAGAACCACGCATACATGTTCACAAAACTAGTACTTTTAGAGAAGCTACGATGGTGCTTGGCTTCTCTCGGATTGTAGAAAAGGTGATAAATAAATTGGGCATGATAGATCAGGTAAATTGTTTTCAAGGTGGAGATTGTTGAATATGCCAGCTAATTTCCTAGATTCGGTGGATATGAGCAAATTTCATGGATCCTATTTTGTAGTGGTTTGTTCAACCAAATCTACCAATTTGGTATGTACGCACTAATTTGGATAAACAATTTTGTAACTAAATGAAGTTTGTTCTATATAGATGTAAGCTCATATAGAGGCATAGTCGAATGAGAGGATATAGTGGAGTGGAGAAGAGTGAGTGGTCGAATGGTTGTCTATACTATTGGAAACCTGAACTTGATGGTTGATGTATACATCTCCCTTGAACAATAATTGAAGACCGATTATCATTGCCCCGTGGAGGTTTCTCTTACAAGAAGGGTTTTACCACGTAAATCTCTGTGTCATATTTTGTATGTATGTGATTTCTATTGATCTTGTTTATTTCTCATCAAATTAATTGAATATTTATTGATTCCGCATTTAACAAGTATAACAGATAGATGTATATGTGATAAGATCATTTCATCCTTAAAAGTTTGTATTTGAGAAAACCCACTAAATAAGTAATTAGTGAAATAAAACCAAACGATGTTAGGATAGTAATCTTTGTAGTATAAATATGGTTCATTGAGTATTCCAATAAGTATGAATATTATATAGATACAAATTTAATCAAATTAGTCTTTATGTTTGTTTTTTTTTGGGTTGGGCAATTTTCTTAATTCTTGGGTTTATAATTTTGCAAATTTATTATTTATTTGGATAAATTCTTTTATTAAAATATTATGTTACTTATAAATTTAATACTTGTTTTCACTTTTGTAATGTACTTTGTGCTCTTTGTAATGTACTTTGTGTTTGCGCATGCATATATATTCATTTATGCAACATAAACAAATAAAGTGTAAGGAGCATGCCCAAGCCTATCATCCTAAGGTTGATGCTTATCAATGCTTTCCTCGTTTTAAGAAATGAGAATTTGTAATTCCAACTTAGTTGGAGATGTATATAGTCTTTAACTAAGAAGTTTGGAATGCTTTATATTTTTATATTATATATAACTAATAAATTAGTTTGACGGAATGAAAACCATACTTATGATTTTGAAAATAGACTTTTAAATTTGTTTTGCTTCCATCATTACATTAAATAATAATTTATTTCAAAATGTTATTTTAATAGGTATATATTACATTGTTGGTTGTTATAAATTGGTTGCCATTAAAGGGATACATTCATTAAATAGTAGTTATTTTGCAAGACATGATTAAAACATAAGCAACTTTACTAGATGTGTTGAAATACTATCTTATTTATTATAATTTATTAATTCGAATATATTGACATTTTTGAGAGAAAGTTGTTTATTGGTTAGAGAAATATGTTCGAGAATTGCTTATTTTGTTTTAAAAAATAAAAATAAATAATTAAACTAAACTAGTTCATCAATCACATCTTTTCTTAAATATTTTTTTATTTTATTTTATTTTTATTTTTTATTATTCTACTAATATCATAATCATTATTTATATCTAATTTATTATAAATTAAATTTATAAATTTTGATATATATATATACTTCTCATATGTATATATAGGTATTTTCTTTTTTCGAAAAAAATTGGAAATTATGTTATTTTTTTTTAAGTAAGATTTGTATAAAAAACTTAAAAAAACATAAATTACAGTATCATTATTTGTTCCTTCCTGTAGAAACTGAACTGCCCCGAAGGGAAACCAGTTCAGCTAGCTAGTCAAAATAAAGTTTATTGTCTTAAGATACCAGTCATAGAGATTACAATGACTAAATATAAAAATTCCAGTCCCTTGTGGGAGACCGAATTGACTTGTCGACTAACCCTGACATAAAAGCAATATACAAAATATGACCATAGACCCTATGCGGCAAAATAAAAGTCAGACACCCTGCTAACCATGCATGGAGACACCTGTGCAAGTCATGTGGTGGGCTTGTAGCTTGGCCACATGTCCATGAAGGTGGCATTCGTCGTTGGGTCCGCGACTGGTGTTGCTTCCTCCTCGACTGATGTCCCTTCCCCCTCTGTAGTTTCGTGCATGACTACCCCTGTAGCGTCTCCGTCTCCAACCCCTGTAGTGTCTCTGTCTCCATCTATTGAGTGGCATGCTCCCTGCAGTGTTGAGAGCATTTGCAGGAGCATGGTTTCGTTCCCATCCAGGATCTCCATCTGGAATCACAGGTTGTCCAAGCCCTGTCGTAATTTAAATACCAGGCCTTGCAGAATTGCAAGGTTGTCTTGCAGTTGTGAGCCTGGTACTGAGTCTGCGAAGGAGTGAGGCTCTAGTTGTGGTCCATGGATGTCTGGTTGTGGTCCAAGGTGTGGTTGGTTGGTTGTGGTCCATGGCTGGGATGGTGTGCTCGTCGACGAGTTGGGTGGAACGACAGGAAGTGGTTGTGAGGTGGATGCCAAATCAGATAGTGGCCCTGGGTTGAAACCTAGAGAATTGCCTGAGAGATCGAACCACTCAAGCCTGCTTACAAAGGGCGAGGAGAGGGGAGGGATACTACTAAGGATTTGACCAGACTGCGGCGAGGATGAAAGCGAGGAAGGTGATGAGGGTGAAGAGTTGGTAGATGGTGCTAGCAGGGGCTGGACAGCCACGTATGACCGGCTAGGTTGCCAAGCCGAGCCGCGCTTGGATTTTCCCCTTTGTCTTGGCATGTCTGAGACACTGTGGGGCTTGCAAGCGTCGAGAGGAAGCAGAGGTAGCGTAGGAGCAGTTGTGAGGAGTGCAATTCACAGGAGGACTCGGCCGAGGATGAATACAACTGCGAATGCACCTGGTGGAGTTCATGGTGCCGAAGATGGTGATAGAGGAAAGCGCGCACGAGCTGAGTAAAGTTTGGTTCATGGCTCTGAGCCATCGACATGACAAATAGCCTGTGCGAGGTGCACTGAGATTAATGGTGCCTTGGCTGGCACAAGTCTAGTTTAAATGCATGGTCGTGGCAGGAGGGTGTTGCACGCACCGGGCACGTGGCTAGTGCCATGTTGGCTGCCTCCTATCTGCTCCGGATGACACTTGGTCCGCAATGTCACCCCATCTGGGGGAAAATTATGTTATCTAAATCAACTTGTTTCTACCCCATTCTAGGAAACAACATAACATATCTCGCAAAAAGGGCATAACATGCCTCGAGGAGAAAGGGAAAGGGTTCAGACTCTATCATTGTGTACCACTTATTTAAAGAAGAAAGTCATTGATAAACCACAATATTTTAAGTCATCAATTTATAATGATGTATTTGTTTAATGTTAATTTGGTTTAGTTCAAGTGGCTGAGAAAAATGTTTGTTATACTTTCAACCTAGATTCAATTCCCTCAAGTGATATGATGAACTCATAACAAGTATATTGTTCTAATTATTTCGACTATAACCAATTCTATAAACTTATATAAAGTAAATCTCATTTAAAACTAAACCCAATTTTACTAATTAATCCTTTCCTTTAATATTATACTCTATACCTATACTTATAATAAGAACAATTCTATAATCTTTTTTAATTTTTTCATTTGATAAATTATTGAAATCAATCTCAATTATAATTGTTTATTGAAAACAATTATAAACTATATCTATATCAATAATAATAATAATAATAATTAAATCTAATTTTATGCTAAACTCAACTTTAATGGTTGATAAACACCTGAACAATTCTATGGCCTTTTAGTTGGATAAATTATTAAAGTCAATTCCTCTCACAATTGAAAACAATTATAACACTATATCCATGAAATCTAATACTTCGACAAATTATTAAATACAGCCATTATTAAATGAACCACATGTGGAATTAAAGTCCATTTGACTAGCGGATAGACGTTGCCGTGGTGTCAACTCAATGCGTTTATACAATTGACAAATTATTAAAGTAATCTTTATATGGAATTACGGACAATTTAACATCAATTTCATCCGTTTATACGATGGACAAACTATTAAAGTAACCGTTATTTACCGTCTTAAAAAAAGTTAACCGTTATTTAGAATTAAATAAAATTTGAATTTGACTAGCTGATAGACGTTACTTTCATCTAATGCTGTAGTTTATACCTATACTTATAATATGACCAAATCTGTGAACTCATTTATAATTGAAGTCAAATTAACACTATATTCAATAATAATATCAATTAACTCTAATATTTTGGACAAATTATTAAATGAACCACATGTTATCGTATACGGAAAATAGTGTCGTCAATTCTATGCGGTTATAGGACGGACAAATTATTAAACTAAGCCTTTAACTGGTTGAGAGACGTTGCAGTAATGTAATTTTTTTTAAGTGGGAAGAGATGTTCCTATATTGGAAATGGGTTTAGAATGGGGTGACTTTAATAATAAATATTGGATGGATGGTGAAGATTTAATGAATTTTCAATGTTTTTTTTTTTTTTTATGTCTCATCGTTAGAGATCAAATTAGTGTATGAAACTGTACGTCAACTTTTTTAAATTTAAACGTGTAAACCTTTTTTACAAAGAAAAACATGCATTATATCTATAATATAAATAATTATTTATACTTTACCTTTTTAATTTGAACTTGTAACTTTCTTAAAAGAGAAACAATGTTATTATCCATTATACCTGTAATATAACTAATTATTTATACTTGTATGATGTCTAAATTCATTATACCCAATTCATTACAGTACCGTCATGTGAATTCAATTCATTGCCCAATTCATTAAAGTACAGTCATGTGAATTCATTAAAGTACACTCACCGCATGAAGAAAATTCCTCTGGTCATAGACATGACCTATTGATATGCGTTTTACAATGTTCAATCATGTAAACTTTACCTCATTAACACGACTCCTCTGCTCATAGACGTGACCTCTATGACCTACTTTACTCGATGTATGCATGCCTCCTTTCCTTATTCGTTTATTCGTTTCAAAATCATTGGACATTGTCGTTGATAAACAACCGACCAAAATCATTGGACATTGTCGTTGATAAACAACCGACCAGGAGTCTGTGGTTGAGAAACAGCTCACCATTTAAGGGTTGTGTAGAATATTTTTTTTAAGAAACAACTCACTCGTTAAGGGGTCTGTATCATAAAAATATTATGTACAAAATTTGATAAAAATTTAAGTGGTCAACATAATTTCATATGTAAGGCTATAGCTTCCCTATCTCTCAGAAATTTAAAGGATCTCTGTGCATCTTAAAGAATACTAAAACCACACACCAAGCAATGTGGCGAATGCCTTTTCTACGCTGGGTGCCCATTCAACTGAGATTGTTTTATTACGATCGTCCACGCGGGGAATATGCCAGGGATTCTGATGCGTTTTTTGGGTGTCTGCCAACCTATTCATTGAACAGAACCCAAAGTTCATAGAGCTACTGAAAAAAAACAATGGACAAAGAGGTTTCGGTTACAGTGATGGTAATCAATTGTGAGATTTAACCTAATTCCGTGGGTGGCTCTCCTGCCCTTTGCATTATCCACATTTTTGGAAGACCTATCGCGCGATGGAGGCTATGCAGATATAGAAATCGATTCAGAATCACTGTCTATGACTGCACGTGGGAGACTTGTGCTTCTACACGACAATGGAAATACGTAAGCGCTTTTGTTATATTTTTTGTCGTTTTGGCGTAGACCGTTAGGTACTTACCAAGACTGTTAGGAAGAAATTATAGTCTTGTTATCCATCGGTTCCAATCGAAGTGGTCCACACGACACTTGCATCCAGCACCACCACTAGAAAAATGACGGTATCAATGCAACGTCAGTAGTGTAGGGCGATCAGTATTGGTTGGATAGTTGTTTTCGGATTCTAATTAAGATATTATAATAATGAAGGAGCCTGTCAATAAATAAGCTCCACACGAAGAGCAACGGGCAAGCTTAGTGAGAGGAATCCACTAGAAGGGTGTGTTTGAATATCTGGAGAGTTTGTAAAGTAAATTTTCAGTTCTAGTCGTTGGAGTTTAGGAGAATGGGATCTTTAGAGGGGTTACAGTACAGCCAGCTTCACGTTCTGGTGGTGCCATTTCCAGGGCAGGGTCATATCAATCCAATGATGCAGTTTGCCAAGCGGCTCTCCTTGAAAAATCTTCAGGTCACCTTTGTGACAACGGAGGCCAATCGTAAGCGGATGTTACAGTCGCAAGACACAACATCGGAGGTATCGAAGAAGAGTGGGGAAGTTCGGTTTGAGACAATCTCAGACGGACTGACTTCGGATTCCGAGCGGAATGACATCGTGATTCTGTCGGACATGTTATGCAAGATCGGAGGATCGATGTTGGTAAATCTGATAGAGAGGCT
>ML834196.1:36953-50208 GCA_009831015.1 Picea engelmannii
TTATTATATAATGTTTTATTATTATTTTAATGCCTTATGTTACATGAACATCTCCCCCATACTAGGTTGTAAGCCTCTCTCAATGCAAAAATTTAATACTAGCCCACTATGAGGGACATCCTTTTGTGCTCAACATGGAGTTGATAAGTGGCATTAAAAAAAAACTATGAATAACAAAAAAATATTTCATTGTGGGCCATAAATAAAATATTTCAATATCCAAAATAATTCTATATCAAATTTATATAGAGAGACCTTAAAGGAGACTAAGCGTAATATAAAGAAAAAAATTTAGTATTCCATTGATAGGTGCTTTCTACTTCCCATTCTCACTATGAGGGAAGTTTTAGAATTAATGCTTACATTAGAGATTGGTTTGTGTTTGATAGATCTGGTTGGTTGTGGAAGATCTTCTCCAACTATCAAATCCTATTTATGTGTGTTTAGTTGAGAGATTCCCTCACGACTTTGTTATGTTTTTAGGGGAAAACTTCATGTATAAATATCTACTTTATTGAATAATAAAACATAGAGTTTTGTGTGTGCAATATGGTTTGTTAATTTGTTATCAGAGTTGGTTTTGTTGGGATAAATCCCTCACGGGAGGGCCCATAAACATATGAGGTTAATTTGTTGTAGATTATATTAGTTATTTTGTGTTTCTGTTTCAGTTTGTTGCCCTCAAAGTGTGAAGAAGATTATTTTTCTACCGATTGCTTTTGTTTCCTCTGTGAGATATTGCTAATGTTGTACAATAAAATTGTTGCAAATTCTGTAGACGCCATTTGTTGGAGAGGGGGATGCGAGCTACATGAAGGAGTTGTCAATTCTTCATTCTTCAGATCTTCCCGTAAAGGATAGTTAGTTGTCACCATTGATTTGCATGAGGCATCATTTCATTGAAATATCAGTTGCTTGGTTCATATAGAGGAGAACGACAGATCAGTTGGGAGCACGAAAGACAAATATGTAAAAATAGTAGATTTATGTCTTGAAGAATCTAATGTACATTTCGTTCATCCACCTGATCAAATAGTAATGTGTTTATCACTATCATCCTCAAATTCCGGTGAAAATCATTTGACGAGTTGCCACTCTCTTACTGCGGAGACTATATATATGGTGTATGTGTGTGTGGAGGGTATTATTGAAAATATTGTGAAATATTTGGGAGCTTTTGTGTTTCTAAGTTTGTAAATAAATATATGATGAAATACCACTCATAGAACATAGTAACATAAGTTAAGATGGCGGTTTTTGATGTATGTGGTGCCACAAGAACATATCACTGATTTGGTTATGTCTACAGTCTATTACAACTAATGATTCTTGGAGGATGCGGTGACCCAAGAACATTGACTACTAGTTATAGTTGTGATCCTTGTGTGTCGGTAAGCCTATGTGAAATAGGTCACTTTGTAAGATTTATTTTTGGATACATTCCGTATCTATACTACTTTCCTAGAAAACCGACGAATACAATGATATACCATTTACTTCAATAGATGGAAGTAATACATAATATATTTCTTTCATATATAACTGGAAAATACATCGCCACGCCATGTATTTCAACAAATGGAAGTATGTCAATAGAATGGCTAGCATTCTGGTCATTACAAATACATCATCTATGGTTATAAGCAATTGTATCTTCAATGGATGAAGTGGTAGCTTGAATGAATGGGAGAGAAAGAGCATAGTCCATGAGAGTTTAGAAGTGGATAGTTGTGCTAATGAATACAAGACTAGACAAAGATCAAAGTTCATAATTTTTTTTTTTGTAAAATGTTCTTATTTGATTTCATTATTGTTCTTAATGATGTAACCATTAAGGGAGGGTGTTAGAATTAATACTTACATTAGAGATTGGTTTTGTTTTGTTAGATATGGTTGGTTGTGGAAGCTCTTCTCCAACTATAAGATCGTATTTATGTGTGTGGTTGAGATATTCCCTCATGAGTTTTTTATGTTATTGAGGGAAAACTTCATGTATAAATATTTGCTCGATTGAATAATAAAACATAGATTTTTTTGTGTACAATATGGTTTTCTAATTGGAGATGTGTAATTCCTTCAATGTTTTAATATGGAGTTGACATGTAACATTGGAAAACAAATTCAACCTTGACCATAAATTAAATATTTCAATGTCCACATTAAGTAAAATATTTTAATATCTTATATATAAAACAATTGAAAGTAAATAAATTCTTTTTGCGCCCAAAGATGCTTTCCCATATGTAATTTATTTTGTGCTTGACATGGATTTCACAAGTGGGATTTAAAAAAAATATTAATAACGAAACAATATTACAATGTTTACCATTAATAAAATATTTCAATGTCCAACTTAAGTAAAATAATTTTATATCAACTTTATATAGAGAGAGATATGTATCGTTGGTCATAATTAGGTGCTTTCTATATCCCAGTATGAGGAAGATGTTTAATTCCTTCAATGTTTAATATGGGTTGACAAGTATTTCATTTACCACTTTAAGTAAAATATTTCAATATCAACTTTATATATAAGGAGGTGGTTAACCATAACCTTGAAGATGAAAAATATCTCTCTATTTTAACTAGGTTAAAGAAGAGAATCAATATTGTTAAAATAATATTTAATTCTCATGAGCTTAAAACTAGGCAATTGGGAAATCCCCAAAACAACATGGCAAGAAATAATTTATCACCGAAATTAGACCCCAATTTCAAAATATTTGTGACAATGCCAACCTTTATAACCTTCTAAGTCATCAAAAATTTAGTGATCTTAGAAGACTTCTCTTAATGATTTTCAAGAATCGAAATAACATTTTAAAGAAATCCAAGTAATTTCATACTTCACTTAAGATCCCATAGACCAATTTTGGTCTCAATGGGCATTAACCATCATCATCATCGTCGTCATTACACACACACACACACACACACACACACACATATGGTAGGAAAGAATATGTCACCTTTGTGACCCCAAGAGGGTTGAAGATGAAAATCACTTTCTCCTTGATTGTCCTACTTATACCCAAATTAGATCTCAATTTCAAAATATTTGTCACAATATCGACTTTCCTTACCTTCTAAGTAATCAACACTTTACAAATATTGGAACATTTCTCTTAATGATTTTCAAGCATCGAAATAACATTTTAAATAAATCTAAGTAATCTCTTACTTTTCTTAAGGTTCGATAGGAAAATTTTGGTTTCCGTAGACGTTAACCATCACACACACACACAAAGTAATTGAATGTAACATCCCCCAATCCAAGCGAGGGACATTACGTTGCGAAATAAACATAAAAACGAAATTTCTGCTAACTAAATTAATTCTTTTAATATTAGTCTATTTCCTGTAGTTTACAACTACGAAATTAAAAATGATTTAGCTACTTCCCATAACCATAAAATAGATACATCTAAAGCATACAAAATTAACATGAATGCAACTTAATAAACTCATTATAGAAACATATAAATCATTCTCAAATACACAGATTTCATGCACAACAATAACACATGTAAATAACATGGAAACAAGATAAACCACTTATCTTTAAACAAGAGTTGTGCAACCAACTACTTGGGATGGACGTTCCACCCAACCATAGACTAATTGATCCAAATCTCAACAACCACTCAACCCCAAGTTGAGGCTATTAATCCAAAAAAGGGGGTGGTATCTCATAGTCCACTCACAATTCATAAAACTCTCAAACCAACTAATATTCTCCTACAACTATCCCAATTTTCCACCATCTCTCTTCCTCTTGACCTATCCAACTGAAGGAATGTACCATTCATTTATCATGGATAATCCAAGGGATGTACCATCCATTTATCACGATTAACCCAATGAATTTTTCATTCTTTTATTACGGTCTCTCTAGCACAGGCAGCTAGGAATATCTCAGCTGGGGACCATGCATACTTTTAAGGATTAAAAATTATATTAAAATGTGGAAACATGGTTGTTGAGGAAAAGATATGAAATGATCTTACTCAAGCATTTTCAGATTCTGCTTGGCTAAAGAAAAATAGACGGGAATATTACCCTATGTTTATAGCCATCAAAATTAATATCCTAACACACAAGTATTCATTACAAGTGCTTAGGCTGTTTTTTTATAAATAAAAGCTTGTTGAAAAATTCATTATTTATGTGTTTTTTTGAACATAACAGATGCTGAAATAAATATCGAGACAGAAGTAAAGACACCAAGTCGATAATCAAGATATATGAGACATAAATCAATCCTTTATTTCATTCCAATTCATCAAAGAGTCATTCCTTTTACAAAATTTCGTGAAGAAGTTTTGTACCAAAGTCAAACTTAGACATCCGCGATGAAACATACAAAAGGACCTCTGACAGAAAATAAAAAAACTGAACTATGAAAGTTGGATCATCTTGCCATAGATTGTTTCCCACTCGACTTTGCACAATATCCTTTATCATTCATGAAAACTAATTCACAAAAATACAAGTCTACACAGAATATCAAAGATATACCAACACCTCTAAAAAACAAGTGTCTGAATGATGTAATTCATCCCTGAATCTTGTTGTCTACAATAAGACCCTACTATCATAAAAAAGAATTGCTTGAATAAATTAAGGAATGAATGAAAACAAAACTATTTCAACACAAACTCAAAGAGAAAACCTTAGTATGATTCTCCTTCTATCCTCCTCTCTGTTACTCCCTTTCCTTTTAACCTTAAGACAATTAGAATATGTTGAAGTAGTTGAACTACTTCATTAGTTAAGTTAACTAAAAACTGAACCAAATTTTTAGTTAGGTGGTAAAATAATAAATCGTAATAAGGGTTTTTTAAATAAATAATAAATAGTAGGTGGGACCCCTTGTCACTCCACTTTAGATTTTAAAAATCATAACACAACTATTTAATTAAACAACAACATCCCTCCTTGTGACTTCCATCATCACATTCATATTTGACAATTTATCTCATTGATATTTGAAATTATTTTCAAAATATATTATTCATATATCCAAAAATAGCATGTTGTCCAATTTTTTTGAAATCAACTGTTCTCAACAAGAAATAAATAAATAAAACTTAAAATACATATTTCCCACTCTGATATGCAATCCTTCCCTTGTTGTTGCTGTCACCTTTTCACTTCTTTGAATCTTCCTTTGACTATGCTGAGCCTTTAGGCCTAATCTTGATGATCACATGAGAGCAATCATCCTTCAAATGCATCCGGGAGGACACGTATTTATCAGATCCATTGGAGGGTGAGGAAGGGGTAGTAGTGGATTTTCCATTTTCAGGGGCATGGTGGGCCTCGGTTTTCAACCTTTTGTTAGCATGTGAATACTGAACTGATGAGTGGGTAGTGACAACTTGGACAATTTTATTGATAGGTGGGGGAGCAGGTAGAGACAGATTGGGCCAAACACGATCTTGGGAGACTGTTGGGTGGAAAATCTCAGGTTGTAATGAGACATGGGGGGGCACGGGAAGACCAGGGGCTTGTGGAGATTAGAAGGGAGGCCTTTCAGGCCTATTTTAGACCACTACTTTCCGAATCCAATTGAAAAACCCACCCTGAAATAACTGGCCTAACTCTTGTGAGACAACATCAAAGTGAATGGAGAATCTTGGCCTTCTGGGGCCCCTTTTCCAATTACCTCTTCCTCGGTTACCTCTTCCATGGATACCTTGGTTGAAAAATCTCATTCCTGTATGCATGATTGATTAGCAAATAGTTTCTTTAACAACCATACATGACAACTCTTTTAAAATATGAAATAGATTTTTTCTCAACAACATGTTAGACACATGCAATCCAATCCATACAAATTGTTTGACCGTTGTCAATGAGCAGGGGGTGAACAAAGATTCTGGGATACTCGGGGGGTTTGTATTGAGAGAAAAATGTTAAAATGAGGGGGAAAAGAATCATGATTACTTCTCACAGACAACAACAATCAACTGTAATGTAAACCAACGAACATGTCACTGTAATCCATCCAAGAAACTGTGATTTCAAATTGTTACAATACAACATTCTTCTTAACTGTAATTAAATTTTAGGAACATAGAGTGAAAAATGAATATGGGAAGGAGAGGGGATTGCGATTAGCAACAAGTGAAATAATGGTAGGGAGGAGAATGGATATTGTTCATAAAATTAATTAAGTAATCCATAAACCATTATGTATTCAATGCAATGAACCAACACTAACCAATTACTATGATCAATTAACAATTATTGTCTGTATAATTTAATTATTTATGTGTGTTAAACTTGCTCATTGTTCACTTTTAAATCCTTAACACTTTTAATTACATAGTGCCATCATACTCAAGATAATATGTTTTCCAATCAACCTATATAAAGAATCTTGTTTCCTTTAATTTCTTTCATTTAATTTTAAAACAAAATTCCAGTGAACAAACAGTCCTTTGTATTGACTTTGTTCAACATCCAAACCATAAACTATTGTCTACAATAAATTCTTCAAATCAAACATAGACACAAGCTCTTAAAAATCGTGCCTGATTCCATTCCTTTAATCAATTTAACATTGTAATGAAACCATACTATTATAAAACCTATGCCCATCTCTGATAAGATGCACGATATCCATAAACATATACAGTAGAGAGAAAAGTCACCAATATCATGATTTTAAATTGCAATAATCTTGATTGAAAGTTAAAACATACAGTAATAGCAACCATCATTTCAAACTATATCATGTTGTAGGAAACCCACAACCCAACTCATAAATCAAAGAGGCATGCGCTCAATCAACCATAAAACAATGTTGAGTTAACAATCCGACTGTTACAATGCAAGAGGCAATGACTGTATGCCCATTTCATTTCTCAATTCACTCAATTAATAGTGTTGAGCTATAGACTCATCTATTACAATAAAGAATGCAGTGACTAGATGCTGAAAATCAAACCACTGTCAACACTATTAACATAGATGAGCTAACAATCAACCACTGTCGACGATACTCCACCAACTCATAAAAATCAACAATAAACCCGACAGAATATCACTGGCCCCATTTATTAAAACCGAGAATTGAATAATCAAGGGTTCGCTTTGTGGACCAACATAGGGAGACTGGAGTCAACCCCCAACAACGAGTGAGAAACCTTCGAGGCATATGGTGGACACATAGGCCATATCACACATAGTTTTGCAAGACAAGGAGAGAGTTCAACAGGAAGGAGAGAATATGAACAAAGGAGCAGAGGTCCCTCACGGGCCAATAAATAACACCCATAGTACGTAGAGCATAACCCTCATGGTTTTCCCCAATCAACCCGAGTAATGCTGATATAAAACAAAGCCATGAAATAGAAATCAACCTCAAAGCAAGCCCCTTGGAATCATATCCATCATAACCAAATATGCAGACACCAATAGTATAAATGAGCCCATAATCAAGTGAAACAATATACAGTGACACAAGGTGGTTTGAAATCAAACCCAACAATCCCATAACAACAATACGACCAGGCAAGGTGACAAGAACTGTGTGGAGACAACCGGTCAAGTCTGGACCGAATGAAACCCCCAACAAAAACCCATAAAGACAACAGAGAGCCTTCATGGCTTCCACACTCAGAATAATCAATGAAATTGTGAATTCAACCATCGTTTTCCATTTGCAACAAAAACCACACAACAACCATTCCATAGAAATATCACAAGTTTACATAGTTTCCAGTCTCAAGGAAAAAACAGACCCATACATCACCAAGAGAATATATATTTCATAACCAGAGCAGATTCATGGATGGCGAAAGAGACATACCTATAACCAAAAATCCTTAAAAATGCGACCTTGGACAAGCAGTTCTTCCCTTGCCTAAAAGTCAGAGCTTAACCACAATGAAACACAATTGAACAATAACCAAGCTAGGGTGGCAGCCAGTGGGAGAGGTATGGAGTGACGTGCAGTAAATGCACATCGCCTCCATCCTCCACTCATTCAATTCATTAGTACACGCCAGGCAGTCCTCCATTTATCCATCAATTAATCTATGGATCGAAAATAACATCCATCACTTTCAAAATGCGCCACCCCATATCACATTTATCATTACCAACTATACCATAACGCATATCACATGTGTTTTCATATAAATTAATAAATCGTATAGCCATTAATTTTGTTAGCTAGGACTAACAATTATCCTCTAATTTCAATGCATATAGTGTAGCATAGTAGCATAGTTTAGCTTCTTCCTTAGATTTTCCATAGGTCCCTTTTCACTTGCTCTTATTTCATGTTACTAACATGTGTCTTGTGCAGGTGCAACATATAATAGATCATGGTGCTAAATAGCAATGTGATAACAATGGATATAAGCCATTCACACAATATGGAATTTAGATCTTAGATCAATTAGAAACAACACATAATACACATTATCCATTTGCTATTATGTTGCAAATAAAACCAAGATTTCATCAACCATGTAGAACCCTGTAAGCCATGTCGAACAACAACATAAATATGAAATAAGAACCTGATCCTCCAATATACAAGGGGGTCCCACCTACTAGTATTATATATATCATAGATTATAATTAATAGGCTTTAGAAACACTTTGCGGGCAAAATCCTCGTTGCAATTTTAATCATCAACAAATTGGCCACTCCACAGGGAAATTTGTTTTCAATAGATTTAGAACTCAAAACTCATGGTTTCGTAGAACAAGAACAATAGATCAAGAAGATATAACTAGCATGATCATGCACCAGGGGGAAGTGAGCAGATTTAATGGAAAAATGACCGGGAATTTGGGAATAACTCATGAAAAATGTTAAGTATGAGGAGTTTATCCCTATATGGATAATCATTCAACCAAATTTTTCTCTTTACTTCAAGGAGAAAAATTAATGGACTTTCTCTTTTAAATTCTCAAATGGATGAAGAAATTGAAAGTAGAAGCGAGAGATAACTAATTTCTTTAAAAGACAGAAGTGAAAGCAGATAGAAAATTCAAGTGCTTTCAGGGGAACATTGTAACAACTGTGTAAGCTTGATTGCTATTGAATAACAATATCTTGTAGGACTGTTACTATGGAGGAATTGATCCAACATCTTATTCTTGAACAAAATCAACTAAAAGATGAAAAAGCAATAAAAATCATAACAAAATTAAAATTGCAAAATTTAAAACAACAAGAAATAAAATGAAAGAATTGTAAAGAAGTAGGAAATCATTAAAAATAGAAAGCGGAAATCAAACTACTGTAAGAAAAAATGAAAAACAGTGGAAAAATGAAAGCAGAGCTAGATTACTAATATACATAAAATCTAGACAGTGTTAGAACTTTTCAAGTTGGTCCCACGTAATGTTTCAAGTGAGAATCATTAGTGCTGTAGGAAAGCAATTGCTCCTGCAAATCCTTTAGAATGTAAGAGTTAGTATCCAAGATTTTTTTTTTCGAAGGGACCTATCAATAACACTTGAATCTCTGAGGTAATTAACAACCCTTTAACGTATATAATTAGGTCATCAAGATAGATATGAATACAACTCAATTCATCAAGAGTTATTTTATAGGTATTCTAAAAGTGATACTTGCGTAGGTAAACCATAAAGCATACATTCATAAGTAACGGTACCCCAATCAATGATAAAGGTGGTTTTGTAAGTATCTTTCCCTTTTACTTTGATTTGATTTTAACTGGAAAAAACATTAAGTAAGGGCATCATATGTGACCCCGCGACTTGCTGCAAAATCATTTCTATGTTAGGGAGAGGAGAAACATGTTTCATAATATCTCGCTTAACTGCGAGAAAATCAACAAAAAATATTATATGTTCAATGGCTTTCCAGATAGGGATCAAATTTGAAATGCATTCAGAATACTTGACTAGAAATATGATAACAACTTTCAAGATTTTTTTCAATCCTTTTTGAATAGTTGCTTCCAGTGCATGATTGATAGGTCTTTGGTTTTTCCTAACTAGTTTTATTCCCTTCTTGATGGGGATGACATGTTGTATAATACCATGATCAAAACCACTAAGATCCTTATAATACCAAGCAAAAACATCTTGAAATTCACCAAGTAGTTTGGAAAACTTCATTTTCTCTTCATCAAAACATTGGGCACCTATTTTAACGTTCTTTGGAGCCTCGAGTGTCCCAATGTTCAAGGAGATGGTTTCACCCACCTTCATTTTGGACTCCTCATATTTTTGTTTCTCTTTATTGCCTACATCACTATATGAAAACGAACTCTGTAGAGGATTCAAGCCCTTAGGAATCTTGTTATCTTCTATGGATATAATTACCTTGGGCTTGACAGGTTCATTTTGAATGAAAGTGCAAATGTTCTCATCATTAGGGAAGACCTGCCAATATTATATATTGTTAGGGATATGAGGAAGATATAGAGATTGAAAAGTACAATCAGGTCTATGGGGAAGAAGTTCCGATTAGGAGAGGCTGCAAAAACAGCCAACTGATTAGCCATTGAATTCAAATCCCTCTTAACATGAGTGATGTTGAAAGATAATAGGTTCGAGATAAGTTCCCAAACAGTTTGGGTATATCATTTTATCCACTTGTTTCTAGAAGATTATATCTTACGTACAAGGTTCACAACAAGCTCAAAATCCCCAAAAACAGAAAGGTGACCACAACCAAGATTGTAGTCATGTTCAATGCCTAATAATAAATCTTCGAATTCAGTGAAATTGTTTTCACAAGCAAACTCCAACCTATAAGAAAAGTTATGGATTTTTTCTACAGGATAAATCAAGATAATTCCAGCTCCATTACCTTCATTAGAGCATGAACCATCAAAGTGCATGTGCCACATATCATTATATAAATCAATTTATTCCAAGGGAATGTTATCCTCCTCAGCAAATATGGAATACACTCCTAGGCCCTCTTTGATATAGTTTACATTACGTTGTGGGATAGATTCTATGTAAGGTGAGATCCTTCCCTCTCTAAGGACTATAATGTTTTTACCATTCTGAGGAATGGATAAATGTGTTCCGTCGAGCCAAAGGTATCCACCTGTTAAATTTTGCCAATATCTTCCAAAGATGATTGAGTAATTGCTTACTGGCATATCAATTACCTAAATACTAAGGGTTGCCCTTATTTTAGGATGTGCACACAAAACTAAGGTCGCATATTTAATCTTGCCTATGGTCATTTGTTGTAGACTATTATAGGAGAGCATGCTTCTGGAGTTTTCATTTGTACAATACAACCCTAGCTATTCCATAATAATCTTCGACATCACACTTGGGCCCAAACCGCCATCAATGAGGAAACAATGGGCGATCTTATCCATAATATTTACAGAAATATAAAAAAGGGTTTTTATTACAGGGTATCTAAAGTTATGTACACCTACTTTATTTACAGATGAATCCTCTTCATTTACCTCTTCAAAAAGGTCGGCTACAACATACTCTTTTCCTTCAATGAAATGTTTTAGATGCCTCTATTGTTCAGGGACGACAACCATGTCCAGAAGGGTTACATATTCTTTGATGTTGGCCAACTAATTCAAGATATTTTACTTGGAAGAGAGGAGAGGGGAATTTGTTCCTTGATTGTCAGGAACCTTAGGAACTTGAACAGTAGCAACTGGTGAGGATGAGATCGGGCTAGAAGAATTGCGGGGAGGGTCAAATTTTCCTTTGAGAGCATAGGCTTTGTTCCTAGTATTGATGATCATGAAATATTCTGGCTCTGCAAAATCTAGGACAACGATGATAGTTTCTGGTATTTTATCAAAGATATTATCTTTGGAACTTTTCCTTATCTCACAAGTGGCTTCCTCATGGTGTTCCTTGCAAAAGTTACACCAACTTTGAGGCAAGATAGATTTAGGTTGAATTTTTTTTATCAATTGGATTTCTAAAGGAGGGTGCAAAAGAGGATGAAGCCCCATGGATGAGAGGGGAGTATATTCCCTTTCTCTCATACACTATCATACAATTATTCATATCTTGCACTAGTTGTAAGAGGGTGGACATGTCTGTCTATTTAACTGATTCTCCCTGAGGAAGACCTGTTCTTTCAATTTGTTTTTCATACTCTAAACAAGCATGCAGAGCGGAACCAAGGTTATCAATGGATTTTCCCTCAATACTATGGTGATAGGGGGAAGGTAATGAATTATAGTAATGTATCAAAGCGTCTTTGTTCTGAGGTCGAATGATTTTAGGGATTTGATTGTATAACTTAGTGAAATGCAAGTTGAAGGACTTGATGGTATCACCATCCTTATAAGCGATGTTATTGTATTCTCGTAACTTCTCAGCTGGGATTTTAGATTTTCCATAAGTGGATCTAAACCAATATATTAACTCCTCCCAAGTAGACATAATCTTAGGAGGAAGGTCAAAGAAAACGTCCATAGCCTTTCCTTCCAAGGAATTGACGAACAAGCGCATGCAAGTATCATTGTCATTTGCTCCTATGTTGTGACAAGAATTATAAAATTCCACCAGGTGTTCATTTGTAGTGACAATGTTATTTCATGATAAATTAGAAAGATTCTCTTTGAACTTTGGAAGTGAACGAGTAACAGGTGCTATATTAAGAGGAGAAGAAACATGCCACAGTGTGGTGGTAGCATCTTCTTCAAATTGAAAAATCCCATACTTTTTTATGACTTTGGTGGGATTGGTGGTAGATTAGACAGGGATATGGTGACTATATAAGTTAACAATCACTGACGATGATGAATACTGAGAGGAGGAAGCACTTCTAGTGCCACCAGAGCCACCACTAGATGCTATCTTGTGGATGATAGGTGAGGGAAAGAAGGACGAACTGGATGAATCAAACAAATTTCTCCTTAGAGAACTTTGTTGGGTTGATAACACAACGGTCCTCCTTCCTATTTCATAAATAGGATTAATTCCAGGTGACATGCCTCTTCTTCTTCTAGACACATGAGAGTCTAAGGACATGAAAGAAAGGAAAAAACTGAAGGAACAAGAAGGTTACTGCTGATTTCTAGGTTGTCTACATCTATCTTCCCAACGTTCTTGGGCACTAATATCTCTTTCAATTGCTTCCCATGAATGATTAATCTCAACACGAGTATTGGGAGTGTCTAAAATGGTGTTAAACAAATTTAAAGCAATGATGGTCTGATCTTGAAGACCGGGCTCAATACTGGGTTGCCTTGCAATAGACACATTCATTAAGAAATAGAAACAGTCAAAGAATCAATATCAGAAAAAATATATG
>ML834197.1:0-41506 GCA_009831015.1 Picea engelmannii
AAATTCAAATATTATATTTTCCATATGTATGTTAAAACTTATTGTATGGCGTGTTGGTAATGGAGGCTATGTTAGACCTTTGGAAGGTTATGGAGGTCGTGGGTTCGACCCCCGTCGACTCCATAATTTTACATAACCATACCAATATAGGCCAATGGGAGGCTCCCACGTGATAGCCTCTCATTAGATTTCCTATTCCACTTGTCAACATTTAAATCGACCACTTGGATGTATGCTCTTCCCTGTCAGCTACCAACTCATCTTCCTAGTCAATGTATCATCCCACGTGGAACCTTGGGGTGTGGCCACATCATCTGTATGGTCATGCCACATGTCACCCTTGCAGTGGTGATAAGTGTCACCCTTTTACCCCTTTGACTTCGACTTTGACATGTTTGACTTGAACTTTGACTGCTCATAACTTTTGCATACAAACTTCGTTTGAAGCGAAATTTCCACCATTGGAAAAGCTATATTCGAGCTCTACTCATTGATGGAATTTTAGAGAGAATTGGGGATGAACAAATTTTGAGCATTTCTAAACCATTATGGACCTCTATGGATGTATTGGATCCTCCTGGACATTTGTGATCATTCTTGGATCCTCCTAGATCATTCCTCCCCATTGGAAGACTTTTGGACCTCCAAAAATTCTGATTACTCAACAACTAAGTGAGGGTAGAGTTCCCTCACCCTTATAATCTCCATCCATTTTGATTTACTTGGTTTTACCCCTTTAAGACCAACTTGAATATATTCCACATCACCTCGCTGTGAAGTTTTGATTCTTCTATCGAGAATGACATCTTCCCGTAGCTCGTCCAAATATTCTTGAGCAAAATCATCAAATAGTGGAACCTCAATACTTTCATATTCATCCATAATTAAGGAGGCTCATAAAGCTTCAAATTCTCAACATTTACCACTGAATACATTTTCATGTAGGATGGTAGATATAAATGAAATAAATTAGTACCAATCTTCTCCTAGATCTTGAATGGACCATATCGGATTGGCCTTAGTTTTTTACCTTCACCTTTCATTCTATCCTTGTTGATATGTAACCATACTTGATCACCGACTTCAAACTGATCAACCTGGTGTTTATGATCAACATAATTCAAAATCATTTTTTTGAGTAGATGAATGCATGGCATGATTATAGGCTTGATGTATATAAGGTAATTTTTTATCCCATAATTTAGGATTCTTGTTGCAGTATCCTCGAAGTATATGTACCATTGTTTTTTTTACCACCTTTGTTTGTCCATCTGTTTGTGGATGGAAATTTGTGCTCTTCTTCAACTTAGTGTTCATTAACTCCCATAAATGAGACCAAAACTTTCCCAAAAAGCGAGAATCTCGATTTGATATTATAGATGTAGGAATTCCAAAATGAACCCATACATTAACAAAGAACATATGTGATGTATGTTCAGTTGTGACCTATTTCTTGCATGGAATTAGAAAACACATATTGTTGAATCTATCTGCCACAACATATAGATAATCATGACATGTCCTGGACATCGGCAAACCCCCTATAATTTCCATGGAGATACTTTCCCATGGTTGAGAAGGTATTGGAAGTGGTGTATATAATCCTAGATTTATGTGGCTAGGCTTACTTGTGGTACACATAACACACCCTTTGATATAATTGGAAACGGTTTCATTCATTCGAGGCCAATAAAAATACCTTTTGTAACTGTGCAATTGTCTTACCAACCCCGAAATGACTAGAGATGAGAGATGTATGAGCTTATCTGATTACATTTACTCTTTCATCTCTTGGTATACATAGTTTCCCAAGATGATATAACAAATTGTTATGCATATAATAATCTGAATGTTGATTGTCGCAAGTTAATGCATCATATACTTCTTCAAAATCACCATCCCTAGCATATTGTTTTGCATAACTTTCATGTGCTAAAGGATTATACCTGAATATTGTGGATGCATTAATTATTGGTCTTTACAACATATCTACAACCTTGTTATGAATACCCTTATTATACTTGATTATCAAATGAACTTGTTGTAGAAAAACCATCCACCTTAAGTGTTATGACTATTGTAGCTTGGCATGTGACTGCAAATACTGTAATGGTTGATGATCGATATGAACTATTGTCTCCTTTCCCATTAAGTAATGCTTCCATTTCTTTACACTTTGTACCAACACATACAATTTATTATCATATGTTGGATAGTTAATCACAGCCTGAGTAAAAGTCTCATAATGATAACATATAGGTTTACCTCATTGCATCAATACTACACCCATATCTGCTTGCATCAGTTTGAATCTCAAATGGCTGTTGTAGATCTAGCAACACCAAAACTGGTGCAGTGCTTATCTTTTCCTCCAATTTCTCGAAGGATTTATGTTGCTTTCCTCCCCATTGAAATAATTGTTTAACACTTGTTAATTCATGTAGAGGTGTTGTTATGTATCATAAATTAGCAATGAATCTTCTCCAGTATTGTACTGCTCCTAAGAAGCTCCTGACTTCGGTGGAAGTAGTTGGCTTGGGCCATTTCACAATGACTTCTACCTTTGCGGGATCTATCTTTAGCTGACCATTCCCTAAAATGTATCCCATATATACCAGAGAATTTTTGCCAAATTCACATTTAGATAACTTGATATACAACTTCTCTATCTTCAATAGTTCAAAGACTGTCTTGACATGCTTTATATGATATTCCCATCTTCGACTAAAGATCAATATGTCATTTAGATAAATAATAACAAAATAATCTATGTAGGGTTGAAACACATGAATCATCACTCTCAAAAATGTTGTTGGTGTGTTACAAAACCCAAATGGCATAACAAACCATTCGAACAAGCCTTGCTTGGTCTTGAAAGCAGTTTTCTATATGTCACCTTCTACAATTTTGATATGATGGCAACCGCTTCTCAAATCCAACTTAGTGAAATAAACACAATTCTTTAACTGATCTAATAGATCATCAATTTTGAGAAGAGGATAATGGTTCTTTACCGTAATCTTGTTCGGGACTCAAAAATTGATACACATCCTCCACATGCCATATTTCTTTGGAACTAATAGAATAGGAGAACCATGCGAAGAGGATCTTGGTATAATGATTCCTTTATTGAGCAGCTCTTGAACTTGCTTCTTTATTTCTGCATTCTCAATCACTGATGACCTATACATTTCAATGTTCGGAAGAGGAGCATCTTGCTACAAATATATTTCATGTTCTACCTCCCTTTTAGAAGGCAACCCTGTAGGTTCCTAAAACAACTCGTCATAATTAGATATGATGTTGATAAACTCTTGTTTATGATTTGGATCACAATCTGATAAAGCATATGTTATATCTTTTTCTTTCCATTTCACTATCAAGAGAATAAAATATTTACTTGCACTCACAAGTCTCTTCATTTTCCTTGTGCTCACTAAAGAAACATTAATTTCAATGCGATGAGCTCTGACAATATATTCAATCCATTCCTTGAAAAGATGATATTTATTTACTTCTGAGTAGAATACAACCTTCCTGTCAAACAGATATGGACTACATAAGACAATGTTTCAAATGTCAAGAGGCAAAACATCTAACTTGTCCTCATCAAAGAACTTAGTTGTAACTGCAAACCTGATCTTACACTTCTTTGTTACCTACAACTTAGCATCGTCAGACACTTAACCTAATGGACATGGCTTGTTATGAGAGGTCGTCTTCAAACCTAGCTTCTGAACAATCGCTTCATATATTAGGTTAACTTGAGATCCATTGTCAAATAAAGTATCTACATTGGTATGCTTAACTATAACTTTGACATGAAAAAGCTCACTTCTCTTCTGTTGATCAATATTACTTTCCACTTTGGCAGATTGAATTGAATAATTTGCATTGATAGTTGATATATCTTTACTTCTTGTGGCCATGATCTTAGATTCATCTTTGGAATCTTACCCTAGATCCTAATGAGTCGATGCAATAATCTTTTGCTTCCCTTTTTTCTTGAATTTCTTTGGTTGTAATTCTAGATGTAGCTTCCAACACTGTGATTCCTCGTGTCCTTTTTTCTTACAGTGAGAACATGTAGGTCTTCCCTCATCTTGCTTCATTGTGGTTGATTTCTTACTCTTCCATTTACCTTTATGTTTCTTCTCTAACTTGAATGGATTCTTATCTTCACTCGCATGCTTACCCTTACTAGCCTCTATATGTGTAGCTTGTATTGATACCTTATCAATGTTAGTAGGGATAAACATTAATATAGTATGACAAAGATATGAGTGCATGCCACCAATATATTTCAGAAGAGTTTCATGAGTATACAACAGAATCCCTAATGACAATGCCTTCTTTTTGAATTCTTGAGTATATGCTTGAATACCCTGTCTTAGATGTTTCCATTCAATCATTGTCGTTTTCATATGTGTCAATGGATAGAATTGTTTCCTTATAGACTTAGTAAACTTATCCCAGGAAGATATTACCTTACCCTTTTGAACAAGATCAACTTGCATCTTATTCTCCCACCATATTAAGTCAATGCCACTTAGTCGAAGAGCAACTAACTATATCTTTGTAGCCTCATCCATGATCTTTTGTACCCTGCAATATACCTCTATTTGCTTGATCCAGTTGTCTAATTTCTCAGCATTCAATTCTCCATCATAGGTCAGAAATTCGAACTTGACATCCAATTTTAATAATGGAATATTATGATCAGACTTCTTAGAGGACTTATTTCGATGAGAAGAATCTTTAATCACTTCAGAAGAAACTGATGATGATAATGAGGATGGTGAAGGGGACTCTGAAGTTCCACCACCTTCACCTATTCCTTCTCCTTTTACCGAAGATTATTCACTTACAGGATTTTGAATTCATCATTCTAACTCATCTATTGTTTCTTTCAATGATTGAAGCATAGCTTTGATCTCTTCGTGGCTCATGAGTTTATCTTCCTCTTCTCCTTTTTCAGAAGCCATCTTATGTCTTCGAGATCTCTTTCCAATCTCAAACTTATAACTTGCAGGTTTTCCTTTACCAAATTTGAGTTTGGCTCTTATAAGCATTCACTTGCAAACACTTATCAAACCTGCTCTGATACCAAATTGATCTAAAATACCCTTAGATGCTTATTAATATTGTATTACATAAGAAACATCTATTTGACATTCAAAATAAAATGATTACTTGATTCTATGCAAATTACATGTGAAGTACTTCTTTAACCAAATCCACTTTTATGATAAAATGACTCGCAAATAATTGAGCTTGAAATGAACAACAATAATGAACTCACATACACAAGTTGGAAAATGGAGTTCACCCAATTTTGGCTACATCTCTGGGTCCACTTCCAATAGATACCTTCTTTTATTAATTCTCAAACGCTTTCATTTTATAATGACCTTTTTACATGTTGCTCAAATGCATAAACAAAGTGTATCATTGGATTCCTTGCGAAAAATAGTGCAAATGAGTATAAAATTCTTGAAATTCCGTCAAGGTACCTCTCGGCATGATTTACAGTGTAGCCTCACAACTTAGGTACCCTCGGGCATGAATTATGAGACAAAACTTTACAATTATGTGTTGTGTACAACCTTGGTCCACGTTCCCATTAAATAGGGTGTGGGCCCTTAACCTTCCTCTGAAATTCGTGGCAAGAAATTAATAAAAATTGGTTGGTTTTGGAACCAAATATGCACCTTGGGTGAATTGGTTAAGGCATAGTGTTATATAGGGCAGGGCAGGGGTTCGAGCCCCACCGACTGCAATATAATTCATCATTTTTAGTGTTGTATGATTATACATTGTTACAACCATATATAAATGGTTATACCCGCCGCATATTTTTTAAGCCCCTCCCACGAATATAGAAGTTTTTTATGGTGTACAACTAACCAAAGGCTAGGGTCGAGGTATTAGGCCCTCACCCCTTTTTCTGCCCAATCAAACTCCAATACAAATTGAAATATAATATTTTCCATATGTATGTTAAAACTTATTGTATGGTGCGTTGGTAATGGAGGATATGTTAGACCTTTGGAAGGTTATGGCATTCGTGGGTTAGACCCCCATCAACTCCATAATTTTACATAACCATACCAATATAAGCCAATGGGAGGCTACTATGTGGAAGCCTCTTCTTGGCTCTCCTATGCCACTTGTCAACATTTAATTCGACCACTTGGATGTACAATCTGTTGGAATGTTTACATGAAGAGTGTGCTTGTCATTGATAGCAAAAACAACAATGACAAAGATGAGAAAGCTCAGAAGAGATATCACTTTCTAGATGTGCAGACGAGGTCAAAGAGACAGACTCGTAGGAGGAGAAAAGGTCGAGACCTCTAAACACTTAGAAAACCTTCTAAGTCAGAGAGATCAGAATCTCAAGAGAGAGGGTGAAAATGACCGTTGGATCACGGCACGAAGGACCAACAGTTCTCTGATCGAAACAAGGTGCACGAGCCTTAACGCTTTGTGCACACAGGAGAGAGGACTTACCAAAGTTTCGAAGTCCTGAAGTAGTTTGGGACCATCCATCGTCAAGGAGGATAGGTGGCATAAGATCCACAACTCTTAAAGTTCGTGGATCAAAAGGAGGTGAAATAGTTGAAGTAATTTGAGATCGTTCATCACTAGGAGGAGAATCTGGTTCGTTGATCATCGGGGGAGTACATGTCAACTGATCTGAGATTCCATAGAAATCTCACTTCAAGAATTTCAAGTTGAGAATTGAAATTCCTGAAGCTCGGAGAGCCAGAGAGTCATATTAAATTTCAATCGTCAGATCCAAAGGGATACGTGGTGACGGATCGTGAACTCCAGAGAAATCACTTCGAGAGTTTTCAGTTGAGATCTGAAACTCCCGAAGCCCGGAGAGACAAAGAGCCGAAGTAAATCTCGATCGTCCAATCATCCAAAATAAATCTCATTCATCAGATCATCCAGAGTAAATCTCAAGCATCAAATCATCCGAAGTGAATATGTGTCGTCTGATCTAGAGCATCGGTTTGAGTTTTGAAATTCTCAAAGCCCGAAGACCCGGAGAGCCGAAATACATTCTCGACCATCAAATCATCCAAAGTAGATCTCAGTCGTCAGATCATCCTAAGAATATCTCAAGCGTTAGATTGTCCGAAGGGAATCTAGTTCATCTGATCCAGAGCGTCAGTTTGAGTTTTGAAATTCCCGAAGCCTGGAGACCCAGAAATTCGAAAGAAATTCTCGACCATCGGATCATCCAAAGTAGATATAAGTCATTAGATCGTCCGAAGAATATCTCAAGCATCAGATCGTCTAAATTAAATCTAGGTCGTCTGATCCAGAAAAGATGTGGCGTAATCCTGTGGACGTCAGGTAAAGACCCGAAGTAAGCCTCAATCGTCTGATCCAAGAGGACACGTGGCAGTAATCTACATACTTCGAGGGGAAGTAAATTTTGATATTTGAGATTTCAGAAGTCCGAAGACCCGAAGGATATCTCGACCGTTGATTGAGAAAGGGGCCGCAAAACCATTGATCAGGTTGAAAGGTCAAATTCCTGAAGTAGAGGCAGAGCCATAAATTGAGAAGAACAAGTGTCCGCAGATCTTCGACTCTGGAAGATTGGCGTACAGAGAAAATAATGGTTTGATATTTGAAACTCCCAGAGCCCGGATCACGAAGTAAATCACAGTCGTTGATTTAGTAAGGCTAGATATGATCCACAGACTTGAGAGGATAGATCTGAATCGTCTATTCAGGAGCAGCATCGATATCATGAGATCGACGGTCCCGTCACATTGCATGGATTGAAGGTGCGCGAACTTTAAAAGGTTAAGGGCGGGCCACAATTCAAACCACAATTTTGGAGAAAGGACAAGTGGAGTCTCGAGGTAAATTGTGAGGTGAAACGAAGTTTGATCTCAAACCACCTTTGGTCATGCCCGCATTCACATGGTCACATTAGCGGAAGTTAGGGGAAGGATCTAGCGCTGCTAGGCTCCACATCGGAGGTTACACATTGAAAATTCATCAGGGCCTATGCATGTATAATCCAAAATTTCTTCCATGGTACCAAAATTTCTTCCATGGTTATTGTTTTTACTGCTCTAATTTTGGTCATAAGATTGCAAATTGTCAAATTAAGTTTAGAGACATGCAATTGAGGAGATCAAGAAAAAAACAATCTTTTCAACATAGAACTAAACAGATAATGAGTAGACAAAGTTGCACCAATCACTTTGACCTATTGAACAATGAGCTCGAATGCTATAATTGTCATAACTTTGGCCACAAAGCTACAAACTGTCATCTAAAGAATTACAAAGCAGATCCAAGGATAAAACCCTTAGCCAGAAATGTTAGCACATGGAAAAAGAAAGATAGTGAAAAATGTGGTCTAGTACTTTCATCTCAAAAACAAAAAGACCCCTAGTATATAGATAGTGGATGTTCCAAGCACATGACTAGAGACAAGGATAAGTTTTTGTCTATGAGTAAAACCAAAACAGAAAATATGACCTTTGGAAATGATGAACCAGGTAAAATCAAGGGTAAAGGGATGGTGAGTTTGAGTAATGGTAAAGGAAAAGCCCAGGATGTTCTACTTGTAGATGGGCTGAAACATAATTTGCTCAGTGTAAGTCAAATGTGTGACAGAGGATGTGAAGTGGTGTTCACTTCCAAATATTGTAAGATAAAGTCTGTAAACTCAGGACAAGTGGTGGCTAAAGGCATAAAGACAGATAATAATGTATATGTGTTGAAAGAAGATAGAGAAGAGTGTCATTTAAGAAAACATGATGAAAGATGGTTATGGCATAGGAGAATTGGACATCTAAACTTTGATCACTTAATCAAGCTCAAAAATCTTGAGGCAGTTAAAGATCTTATGAGAATATCAAAGCCACAAGATTCTGTGTAAACCCTGCCAAGTAGGAAATCTAACCAGGACACATTTTAAATCCAAGAGCTCTACTTCAACAGAGAAACCACTCCAATTAGTTCATATGGATTTATGTGGACCATAAAGATAAGAAGGCACAGGGAAGGAAAACTACTTCATGTTGATCATTGATGATTACTCTGCACTCACTTGGGTTGCTTTTCTCAAATAAAAAGCTGAAGCATTTGAGAAATTTAAAATATTTAAAGATTTAACTGAGAATCAAACAGGAAATAAGTTAAAGGCAGTAAGATCAGATAGAGGAGGAGAATTTATATCAAGTGATTTCAAGGAATTGTGTGATAAATATGGGATCAATAGAGAATACACAATACCAGGAACTCCACTGCAAAATGGAGTAGTTGAGAGGAAAAACAGAACAGTTCAGCAGATGGCCAGGTCAATGATGAATGAGAATAACATTGGTCAAACCTACTGGCTAGAAGCAATACACATAGCAGTCCGTATTATTAACAAATCCCACCTCATACCACACAGTGATAAGACACCTTGTGAACTGTGGTATCTAAGACCTGCTTCAATCAAACACTTCAAAGTCTTTGGGATTAAGTGCTACATAAAGAATAATAATGAAAACCTTGGCAAGTATGATGGTAGGGCTGATGAAGGCATCTTCTTAGGATATGCTACCAATAGTAAAGGATATAGATGCTTTAATAAAATATTGTATAAATTAGTTTATTGCATTGATTTAAAGGTTGATGAAGGAGTCCCAGTAATAGAGGTGAGAAATATTGAGTCTGCTACAGAGGACACAGCTGAAGCTAAATATGAACAGGTCCAAGAATAAGAAAAAGAAGACTCTGAGTTAGATGGAGATACAAAGACTCAGGCATACTCAAATGAACAAACAACATCAAATGTTTCCTCCAGAATTACTCAAAAGAATCATCCTGCAAGTCAGATAATTGGTGAGACAGACAAAGGTGTGAAAACCAGGAGAAGGATAATCAAAGACACCAAGAAATCACATATAGCCTTCATATCCATGGTGGAACCCAAGAACTTTAATGAATCCAGTAAAGATGTAAATTTGTTAAAATCAATGAATGAGGAACTGGATCAGATTGAGAAGAACAATAGTTGGGAGCTTGTTCCTAGACCTGTAGATAAGAATGTAATTGGCTCCAAATGGTTGTTTAAGAAAAAAATGAATGAACAAGGACAAATTGTTAGGAATAAAGCTAGATTGGTCTGTAAGGGGTATGCACAAGTTGAAGGACGGGATTTTGATGAAACCTTTGCACCAGTGGAAAGATTGGAAGTCATCAGAATGTTTCTTGCCTATGCATGTCAGAAGAACTTTAAAGTATATCATATGGATGTTAAGTCAACATTTCTTAATGGAGATATAGAAGAAGATGTATATGTGGAGCAACCTGAAGGATTTTCACTGACAAATAATCTTGACTATGTCTGTAATTTGAAAAAGGAATTATATGGATTGAAACAGGCACCACAAGCCTGGTATTATAGACTAGACAAGTTTCTACAGGACAAAGGGTTCAAGAAAGGTATTGTTGACAGTAATATATACAGTAAGTCTAAAGGTGATGATTTATTATTTGTTTTGGTTTATGTAGATGACATTATTTTTGGATGCACTAATGACCCTTTAGTTCAATGGTTTGCTAATTCAATGCAAACTGAGTTTTAGATGTCCATGATAGGAGAACTGTCATATTTTCTTGGTTTACGAATCAATCAGAGTTCTGCAAGGATATTTATCTCTCAAGAAAATTATTTGAAAGAGATGTTAAAGAGTTTTAAGATGGAATATTCTACATTTGTGAGCATACCTATGGTGGTTGGTTTCAAGCTCAGTAAAGATTATATTTCACCTGATGTTGATCAAAGAACATATCGATCAATGATAGGCAGTCTTTTGTACATCACGACATCCCGTCCTGATATAATGCAAGCTATTGGAATGGTAGGTCGTTATCATTCTGCTCCTAAACGAAGTCATTTAGCAGTTGTCAAAAGGATATTCAAATATTTTAAGGGTACAATGACTTATGGTCTTTGGTATCCTAGAAATAAGAATTTTCAATTAACTGCGTATTCAAATGTTGATTAGGCAAACTGTTTGGATGAGATAAAGAGCACCAGTGGAGGTGAATTCTTCTTAGGTGATTCGTTAGTAGCATGGCTTAGTAAGAAGCGAGGATCTATTTCATTATCAAATATATAGGCAGAGTACATTTTTGTTGCTACTTGTTGCACTCAGATCTTATGGATGATACAAACTCTTTCATATTTGAAGGTAACTTATATTGATCCCATTCCACTTCACTGTGATAACACCAATGCCATTAGTGTCTCAATGAATCATGTTCTCCATTCAAAGACTAAGCATATACAAATAAAGTATCATTTTCTCAAAGAGTGGGTTACAAACAGAGTTGTTCAGCTGAATTGTATTCCTTCCACTGAACAGATAGTTGATACATTCACTAAACCGCTTGCAATATCTCAGTTTGAGTATCTACACCAGAAGTTAGGTGTGACCATGTTGTTAAGTTAAAACAATTTATCTGATCAGGGGGAGACTTCTCATAGTATATATAATCAGGGGGAGAATGCTTATTGTATCTTTGATCAAGGGAAGAAGAGATTCACTCTCAGTTTTCTTTGACATTGATGTCAAATGGGGAGAAAAGGTGTGGTCTGGATGCTACAGTTAGAGGTCTAAGCAGAATAGTGCAGCCTTTCAGGATTTCCATCAATGCCAAAGGGGGATTTGCTGGCATGTTTAAAGCAAGAGTGTGCTTGTCATTGATGGAAAGAACATCAGCGACAAAGATGAGAAATCTCAGAAGAGATATCACTTTCCAGATGTGCAGACGAGGTCCAAGAGACAGACTCGCGGGAGGAGAAAAGGTCGAGACCTTTGAACACTTAGAAAACCTTCTAATTCAGAGAGATCAGAAGCTCAGGAGAGACGGCGACAGTGACCGTTGGAACACAACACAGAGGACCAACAGTTGTCTGATCGAAACAAGGTGCACGAGCCTTAACGCTCTGTGCACGCAGGAGAGAGGACTTACCAAATTTTTGAAGTCCCGAAGTAGTTTGGGACCATCCATCGTCAAGGAGGACAAGTGGCATAAGATCCACAACTCCGGAAGTTTGTGGATCAAAAGGAGGTGAAATAGCTGAATTAATTTGAGACCATTCAACACCAGGAGGAGAATACAGTTTGTTGATCATCAGGGGAGTATGTGTCAGCTGATCTGAGATTCCGTAGAAGTCTCACTTCAAGAATTTCTAGTTGATAATTGAAATTCCCAAAGCCCGGAGAGCCAGACACCCAAAGTAAATTTCAACCATTGGATCCAGAGGGATACGTGGCGATGGATCGTGAACTCTAAAGAAATCACTTCGAGATTTTTCAGTTGAGATCTGAAACTCTCGAAGCCCGGAGAGCTGAAGTAAATCTCGATTGTCCGATCATCCAAAATAGATCTCAGTCGTCAAATCGTCTGGAGTAAATCTCAAGATTCAGATCATCTGAAGTGAATCTGGGATGTCTGATCCAGAGCGTCATTTTGAGTTTTGACATTTTCAAATCCCGGAGACCCAGAGAGCCGAAATACATTCTCGACCGTCGGATCATCTGAAGTATATATGAGTCGTCAGATCATCCGAAGAATATCTCAAGCGTCAGATCGTCCGAAGTAAATTTGGGTCGTCTGATCCAAAGCGTCAGTTTGAGTTTTGAAATTCCTGAAGCCTGAAGACCCGGAAAGCCGAAATAAATTCTCAATCGTCGGATCATCTAAAGTAGATCTTAGTCGTCAAATCATCTGAAGAAGATATCAAGCGTCAAATCGTCCGAAGTAAATATGGGTCGTCTGATCCAGAAAAGACATGGTGTAATCCTATGGACTCCGGGTAAAGACCCGAAGTAAGCCTCAATCGTTCAATCCAAGAGGACACGTGGCAGTAATCCGCATACTTCGAGGGGAAGTAAAGTTTGAGACTTGAGATTTCATAAGTCCGGAAACTCGAAGGAGATCTCGATCGTTGATTAAGAAAGGTGTCGTAGAACCATTGATCAGGTTGAAAGGTCAAATTCCCAAAGTAGAGGCAGATTCATCGATTGAGAAAGACAGGTGTCTATAGATCATCGACTCCGGAAGATTGGCGTACGGAGAAAATCAGAGTTTGAGATTTGAAACTCTCGGAGCCCGGATCACGAAGTAAATCACAGTCGTTGATTTAGGAAGGCTAGATCTGATCTGTAGACTTGAGAGGATAGATCTGAACCATCCATTCAAGATCACCGTCAAGATCATGAGATCGATAGTCCCATCACATTGCGGGGATTGAAGGTGCGCTAACTTTAAAAAGTTAAGTGCGAGGGCGGGCCACAATTGAAACCACAGTTTTGGAGAAAGGACACGTAGAGGCTCGAGGAAAATTGCGGGGTGAAACACAGTTTGATCTCAAACCGTCTCTGGTCACACCCGCATTCGCATGGTCACATAATATCATCACCCAAGGTCACATCAGCTGAAGATAGGGGAAGGAGCTAGCATTGTTAGGCTCCACATCAGAGGTTACACATTGAAAATTCATAAGGGCCTCTATGTGTATAATCCAACGACGTTGATCAAACAGAATCTGATCGAAGGGTTGTTGATTCACTTCATTATTTCTTGATCAGTTATGATTCAGTTACACTAACTGAATCATTGTTCCTGAGTGGTTGAATCATTGTTCATGAGCATTGGAATCATGATGCCTGAGCGTTTTTTAGATTCCCGACTTGAGCGTTGGAGATATGGAGAGTAACGGATAATGAAAGAAGGAATAAAATAAAAATGCCAAGACAGAGAGAGGTTGATGTTTCTCGGTAAAATAAGTTGAACTATATGTGATCAAGAAGATAGCATAAACAGAGCCGAAAAGATGCAAAGATGAAGAACATAAGTTGGACAAAGCATAAATGGTGAAAACGAAAGACTGTACGAGAACCTAAGAGCATGAGAAGAACAGAGGAAGAGAAGATGGAGATAGACAACAAGTGGAGCCAAGAATGAACAGATAGAAGCAGAACAGAATTGCAGAACAGAGAATAAGTGGTAAGCATTGAAATGTCTGTATTATTGTAATGTCTTATTCAAGTAAAGATTTATAATCAGGGTGGTAGGGTGGTGCTAGGGAGGATTGTTATCCTCAGAGTTTCAAGTGGGTGCTTGAACACAGGGAATTGTAACTTCCATATGGTTGCAACCAAAAAAACCAGGGTGGTAAGGTGGTGCAAGGGAGAACCATTGTTCTCTGTTATACAGGTTGGTGTCAGTGTGATTGGAATTTGGTGCTTCCATCCAGTTGGTGTTGTAACACTCATGGAATTAGTGCTTCCTTCTAGTGGGTGCTAGAGAAACCAGAGAGTTGGTGCTCTCATCAAGTTGCATCTTGTTAAAGAAGAGGTTGTAGCCTCTTTTTGAATTGGTGCTCAAATATTGATGATGTACAGAACATAAAAGACTACCTATCATTCTAAGAAGAAGAGGTTTTCTCCTTTATGGGTTTCCTCATGAATATTTGTCTCTGTGTATACCATATGTGTGATTGATGTCTATTATTTTTGTTGTTCATGTCTTGCATAATCTCGATGATCACTTTGAGAAGATTAATAATATTTCAATAGGCATAAAATTGTTTAAGCACAGTAACAACTGATTCGCCCCCCCGCCCCCCTCTCAGTTGTCTTAGTAATTTCAACACAGTATGCCCTGTCAGTTGCCAACTCATCTTCCCATTCAACGTGTTGTCAGCCCACATGGCACCTTGGGGTGTGGCCACATCATCTGTACAGTCATTCCATGTGTCACCCTTGCAGTGGTGACATGTGTCACCCTTTTACCCCTTAGACTTAGACTTTGACCTATTTGACTTGAACTTTGATCGCTCACAACGTTTGCATACGAACTTTGTTTGAGGTGAAATTTTCATCGTTGGAAAGTTATCCCCGAGCACTATGCATTGATGGCATTTGAGAGAGAATTTGGGACAATCAATTTTGAGCATTTATGAATCGTTCTGGACCTTTGTGGATTTTCCAGATCCTCCTAGAACTCTGTGATCATTCCTGGATCCTCCTGGATCATCTGCAACCTCATTTGAGTATTGCTAATATTCCCGAATATCCTATGAATCTAGTCAACGATGGTTGGGAAAAAATTCCTACAAATCCACCTTTCGACATATCTCATTAGCCAGATAATCCATTGCCACCACCTCCTCCTATGCATTATATGCCTCATTTTTCATGTGTTGCTTCTATGGCTTATTATGTCCAAGATCCTAGAAACTATAAAATATTGCTCGTTGAACCTCAATTGGACAAAGGAAAACAACATGCAAATTCCCCAAGTTTTGAATCATCTGAAGCATCATCCATACAATCAAAAACAACCTCCATATCAAACAAAAAGTAATAAAATAAAAATTACTTTCAATGATATGCACCCTAAGATTGAGAGTAGAAGAAAATAAGTTTGTTGATCAATACTTACTAAAGCATGGGGATTCTCTTTCAGAGGGAAGTAAACAAAGAGAGGCAACATCAAACAAAAAATATTATTTCTGATTTATTTAAAGTTTATATGATGAAATTTCTATTGTGACATTTGATGCATATTTTTGGGACATCATACATATGATATTATTTTGAAAAACTTTTAATATCGTGCCATTATGATATTTTTTGGGAGATAGAAGTGTTTGATGATGTAGCATATTGGTTACTTTTTGGTATATTCTATGATGTTGATATATGCATGATATTGAATTGAATTTTGGATTTACAAGGGAAATTTTGAAAATAAAGGAATAAAATATTTAGGGGGACCCCACCTATTATTTATTATTTACCCTTATTATAAAATAAAGTTCTTAAGAGCACCTGAGTGGGCCCAATGGTTAAGAACATGTGTTATCTCCGGGGAGGTCACAGGTTCAAAACCGGCGGGGGGTAGGGATGCTCATATTGGCCCGTTGTGACAAGGCTAGAAGGGTAGACAACCCCTGGGATAGAGGTTCACTTCGGTGGGCCTCGGGACGTCTTGGCCCCTGCTGAGTCACAAGTTATTGGTATATCTGGCTTGCGGGCTGTTGGATACACTCTTGGGAGGTTGTTCCCATGGTTAAAAAAAATTATAAAATAATGTTCTTTATCCAGACGGATTTCCACACATGGAAGGACTTTACTATGTTCACCAAATTGATTTGAAGAGTGGTGAAGATGGTAAAATTATATGTTTTGAGTTTTGTTTTCTCGTGCATTTTATTAGTTCTTTGTGGGAAAAGGGTCTCATGCATTATTTTATGCTTTTATGAGATGCTCATGCATTTAATTATGCTTTATGAGCTTTTGGAAAAACTCATACATTATTGATGTAAAATGATTAATACTTGTCAGGGAAATTAGACTCACGTATTTTTCATTAAATTATAATCTGGAAATTGGTTTATATGTGAGAAACCACCTCACACCAATTTTCCATTTTCTCACTATTGGGTTGAGAGAATCAAGGACATGGATTAAGAGTCTTTGGGTGGTTTTGAGACTTTTCCCATTATGTACTTGAAGATAGTTTGAGATTCTAAATTCATGGATCTTGTTTTTCCTCTTTTGTAATTAGATCCTATTATTTTGGATACAAGGATTAATGCTCTTTTTTAAGAGTGAGTGAGGAAAACTATATAATGCCTTATGTGAGCCATTGGAAAGGAGAGAGTAATGGAGAATTAATGAGTGGAGTTAGGAATCCATAATGCTACTACTCCTAAGAATTTTTTAGACTTATTCATGCAAGGAATTATCCTTCTTGATGTATGGAGGTATGAGTGTGAGCAGTCTTCTTGAATCCACATTGAAGGAGAAGGAATCTCTTATGTAATCACTTATGAGAAGGTCCCAACATATTTTGAAGAAAGAATCAAAGCGATCCATATTCCAATTGAAGTGGATCCAGAGACGTAGCCCAGGGGGGTGAACTCTATTACCAACATTGGGTGTCTCTCTCTCTCTTGTTTGTTCATGTGTTTTATTCCATTTGAGTTCATGTATGTTATGTATTCTTGTTTATAAGCATGGTTAATCATGGATTTATAAGTCCTTTAATCCTTATGCAATTAGTTCGTCAGAAAACGATTCTCGATTGAAAACTTGCGTAGAGTAAAGTACTCGTCCATTTTCAGATCATTTGGTATCAAAGCTAGGCTGACTGCTTTGCAAGATGGGAAAAGGAGCGAAGAAAGCAGAAAGAATTCAAGAATTAGAATAGATAAATCACCACATTCAAGATGAAAATGTAGAGTTGAGGAGACTTTTGCATGTTGCAGAAGAAGAGAAGCAAGAGCTTCAAGAGAGGCCTCAACTTCATGGAGAAGTCCTCAATGAAATTATTGAAGAATTGCAACTCAAATTGCAAACCAAGGATGATATCTTGGCTAAGTTGCAGCATGGTGAATGAATGGAGGACAAAGAGCCTTCTATCGTGGATGCACAAACTCAAACCGAGGTATATGATGTTTTTTCATGTTCAATGTTTTCTCGGTATGAAACTAACATGGGCATGAAGCTCCTCACGAAGATGGGATACAAAGGAGGTGGACTTGGCATTCATGGCCAAGGAGTCACTCAACCATTAGAGGTGGTACAAAGACCACGATTTGCAGGTTTGGGTTATGGAAAGGAAGAGAATGGAGAATGTTCAAAATTGTTGAAGAAAAAACCATCTCTTCACCATCAAATTCCAAGAAAGGAATCAAGCCAGCTTGTCCTCATCAGAACAAGAAACACTCAGGAAAGTATAAAGGACATTTCAATTATTTTCTTTCATATAAGAAAAATGATTATGGTCATAGGTCTGCTAACCAAGATATAGCTAAGCATAAAACAAAGACATTTTGGGTAGAGAAGATGAGCATGCTCAACGGAAGTGAGACAAGACAGAAAGAACCCCTTTCATGTCCTCGTGAAAAGGAAAAGAAAAGGAACTATTGCACTCATTGCGATATGAGAGGCCATTGGCTTGGGAAATGCTGGAAAGTTCATCCTCAGCTTCATCCAAAACGTGGCAAGAGATTCGTACAAACTCCTGCAAGGAAAGATGAAGCAGATGAAGGAGTTGGTCTAGTGACAATAATCCCAGAAGTAGTGCTTCCAAAAGATCAACATCTGTTTGAATGGCTTAGTAAGAATTGGTTGTCATTTTTGCAAAGTTGACAGGTTTTGTTAGATTAACCTATTGTGTAGTTGATTATTATATATATATATATATATATATTTCTATAAGTTGCGGAGAATGGAGAGCTCGAAAGGATTCTACAAGTTGAAGAGGATGAGAAGTGATGGAAACTCCATCCAGAGCTTCGTCGCACACCAGGAAAGAAACTTGTGCAAGAACATTTTTAGAAGGAGGTTACAAAGGACAAGGGGGAAAATGAAATCACAATCCCCGAGAAATTCCATGTGGAAGATCAGCTATCCAAGGAGCATCCATTCAAATGGCTGAGTAAGAAATGAAAGACAATGTGCAAATACATTGATGCCTTCTGATGATTCAACTATGGGTTTGTACCTAGATAAAGATTTGGTGGTTCTAAGAAGTGTAATCTTATGTAGATAACGTCTCTGAGATAGCGCTTCTAGATATTTCCTTACCCTATGTAGATACCATTTCCAAGGAGAGTGAAATCTAGCTATTGAAATGACCAACAAGAAGAGTTCGTGTTAGACATGTTGTTTATGGACACAATGGAAATGTGTAACATGACAAGCTTCAGATCTACATCTATGTGTTAGCTGCAACAAATTGGTTTTGGATCTATATACCATATTTTTCATTTGCAACCCAATGGTCATTCCTCGCTCACTTTGTGATGATGCTGAAATGAAGACTTACTTCGATGGTCCATTCCAGTCGCTGGACAGAGCAAAAATGGGCATCCTTCCATCCTTCATAACCATGGGATCTCCAAGATCTGATCTTAGACTTTGACTAAGCAAGAGGAGAATTACTCTCGGTTTCCAATTTTCACATTGGGGAATTCAAGAGGTGACTGAATGGATGTCCAAGACAACTGGAATTCTTTTTGAGAGCTCCGACATAACCTGTTCATGTTGCGTGACAAAGAATCCATCACTACATTTGTGGTGTGTCTATGGATATGTGGCTTGGTTCACATGAATATCTCAACAATCTTCTGATGAAAAGGATGATCTAAATAGCCACAACAGAGTAGTTGTTGGAGGCTTTTTTTTCCATCAATCATGTTTCCATGTTGAGAGTCTGGTGGATGGCAATGGTGCTTGCATTTGTTATCCTATCTCTTGCTTCATCAATAAGATTGATAGATTGACTCCAACAACCAACATATTAGTTACATGATCAATGGCGACCTTCTTGGAGGATGTTTCAAGTGACATCAAATCTCACCAACGTCGAAGTTACCACGTCATCCAAGATCATCATCAGCAATAATAGTGCCATTGCATGTCAGATCCGCATATTGGATGAGAGCGATGCCACAAAGGGTTTCCTGATAGATTGTAATTGATCAAATATATCAGTTCCATGGATCTCCAGAGTGTCTCCACATTAATGAATACACGGATTTCTAGAATTATTTTCCAAAAGATCTGTAATGGAATTCATATAGTTGGAAGAAATCCTAGAGCAATTGTTTCCCAAAGCATCGACAATAGTAATTGGAAAATCGTTGCACTGGATAATGTGGAATGATGCCAAAATGAGAGGATTTGGAGGGATTTTGACCCCTATCTTCATAACAAACTCTTTTATCCACCTACCTGTTGCTCGTCGATCTGTTGCTAAAGCCTAACTATGGCTCGCTGCTTCTGTGGGTTATGCTAAAAGTGATACGATATGTTGAAGATTTTCCTGCCAAGAAAATAGTGGAGAAGGAAACTAACAGGATCTCCCTTGGAATAATTCTGAAAGGAGGATCTCCAAGACAATCGAGTGATAGTGTATGTTTGGTGGCGATATACTCAATGGAATATGGAAAGAAAAATGTCATACGAAATTCATTGGCTAAGATCAATTCTCATCATGGAACATCCTAGATCTTCTTCCTCCAAAGGCTCGTATTTTGACAGTCAAAGAGAGACAATTTGCAAGTTTGAGGTGAAAATGTTGAGGGAACTATGATGAAAGCATTGAAATAACAACAATAGAAGTTGTAAATAATCATTGCATATCCACATGAACCTACTACATCAGAGATGTGAATCAATATGACCACCCAACACCAATATGAAGCAGAATTGTTTGCATATGTTGCACTGCCTCTTCCTGATGATGTACTTGACAGATAAATAGTTTTTGTGTTGCACAACTTCGTTGGGATGGTGTGATAGTCAACTTTCGTCTTAGTATAACCACAAGCCATGTTTACTCCATGATTTGGTGGTGAAATTGTTGATACAGTTGTCTACACGTTGAAAGCAGAGGGTACGGGTGGTTTTATGAGCAGATCGAGTATTGAAAGCTCCAGGAAACCAATTTAATGGCAGTTTTTTTATGTGAATGCTAGCGTTATCATGCAGACGAGGAAAACAAATGATTTGTTCATAGGCCTCCAAAAGGGAACACCTTTATATATATAGAACCCTTGACCAACAAACTTCTCTTGAGTACGGTAGCATTCTTCTAGTTGATGGTTAGCGCCTGAGCTCAATGGAAGCAGTCTGAACTTGACAGAGAGGTATTGGGCACATGCCATTGAGGGTGCAGTCAAGGAGAGATTCAGGAAGTCAGTTGATGCCGAGGCTGAGCCAGGCAGGGTTGGTTTCATAGTGTCGAGGTTTCAGGCTTGTCCATAGAGTCGAGGCACCAAGAATTCCCATAGAGTCGAGGGCCAAAACAAGAGCGCATTAAAAAAATTTGGTAAGAGTTAATACGCCTTGTTAATATGGATACTTTATTAAAATGCACTTCTTGTTCTATTTACTAATGTGGATTTACATTATAGTTTTTGAAACCAATGGTTTTGATGCCATATGTGCTGGCAAGAAAAGGAAGAACAAGGATGGCCTTTCAGAGACTTTTGCCATGAAGCAGATTAAAGATCAAGACTTTGGTAAAAGATTGATTATTGAAACTTTGGTTTTAGTTATATACCATAGTTTTACCATTGGCCAAGTTGGAATGATGCACATTTTTATTATGGTGCACATTTTTTCCATATTCATCAATGGAAATTAAGGGGCATTTGGAAATTTTGCCTATGCCTAGAGTTGGATCTATGGCCATCATGGGAATTGGGCATTTGATATATGTTGCACATTTTGTAGGGGTTTAAAACCATGGGATTTGACTACTAGTGCACCTTTTGGCTATGATGCACATTTTTGTTCCCATTTTGTGCACATGTTTGGCACATTAAAATTGATGTAATTGCCCTATAAAAGCCATGAAATTGGCTTGAAATCGTCATTTAAAATGTAAAATGATTATGAAGCATTGTAATGTTTGTTTAGCTACTCTTGAGTGAGGAGAGTGAGAGGTGTTTTTTTGCGCCTTAATCCTTAAGTGGCTTCATTTTGTAATCATTATGTAAACAGTTGAATGAGGTGATTTGCCTAAGCCATTTTGGCAATTCATTGTAAACTTGACCAAAGAGTGTAGTTATAAACTCTTGTAAAGTAAGGTACTCCAAAGATTGAAGTAAAAGTCATCAACTACAGGTTGCAGATTTATGCAGACGTGGGATTTTCATTTCGAGCTTCGAAGAACAGAGGTGAAGGAGATAAGGGATGTGCCTTTTTTTCCGAACATTTTCTTTGCAGTGGTTGCAAGTGTTGGCTTTGCATTCTGATTCCAAAGTACGTGTGTGAAGGAGTCTTAAAAGAATGCGCCTTTTGAAGACATTTGCATAAAGATACAGTTGATACTTTTGGAGACCAAAAGGTTCTTTGTGGGGAGGCATGATCTGAACATATTTCCACACATGGAAGGACTTTACTGTGTTCACCAAGTTGATTTCCAGAGTAGTGAAGATGGTAAACTTATATGTTTTGAGTTTTATTTTCTCATGCATTTTATTAATGTTTTGTGGGAAAAGGGTCTCATGCATTCTTTTATTCTTTTATGAGATGTTCATGCATTTAATTATGCCTTATGAGATTTTTGAAAAACTCATACATTATTGGTGTAAGATGATTAATAATTGTGAGGGAAATTAGACTCGCGTATTTTTCATTAAATTATAATTTAGAAATTGGTTTTTACGTGAGAAACCACTTCACACCAATTTGCCATTTTCTCACTATTGGGTTGAGAGAATAAAGGACATGGATGAAGATTCTTTGGGTGGTTTTGATACTTTTCCCATTATGTACTTGAAGATAGTTTGAGATCCTACATTCATGGATATTTTTTTTCCTCTTTTGTAATTAGATCCTATTATTGTGGATCTAAGGATTAATGCTCTTTTTTAAGAGTGAGTGAGGAAAACTATGTGATCCCTTGGAATGGAGAGTTAATGAGTGGAGTTAGGAAGCCATAATGATACTACTGCTAAGCATTTTTTAGACTTATTCATGTAAGGAATTATCCTTCTTGATGTATGAAGGTATGAGTGTGAGCAGTCTTCTTGAATCCTCATTGAAGGAGAAGGAATCTCTTATGTAATCACTTATGAGAAGGTCCCAACATCTTTTGAAGAAGGAATGAAAGTGATTTGTATTCCAATTGAAGCAGATCCGGAGATGTAGCCCAGGGGGGTGAACTATGTTACCAACATTGGTTGTCTCTCTCTCTCTTGTATGTTCATTTGTTTTATTCCATTTGAGTTCATGCATGTTATGTATTCTTGTTTACAAGCATGGTTAATCATGGATTCATAAGTCCTTTAATCCTTATGCAATTAATTCATCAGAAAGTGATTATTGATTGAAAACTTGCGTAGAGTAAAGTACTCGCCCATTTTCGGATCAGTTCTCCTCTCATAACCAAAGTTATTTAAATTTATAATAAAAATATAGTTGCACTCAAACTAATTTTTGAAGACATAAAAGAAGGAGAGCATGACAAATGCAACACATGAGAAAATAGGAGAGATACTTTTGATAAGGCTTGTTCTTTCCTCAAGTGAGAATATATGTCCATTCATTCATTTCTAAGTTTTTTAATAGCTAAGTTATCTTGTCGATACCAGGTTTATTCTAAAGGTGGCGAATAAGGACTAGGAAGCATTGAATATTGACATGCTTTAAATGTCATTCATTCATCTTGAAATTCTATTTAGTATTAATTAGAAATTCTAAATTTAATTTCAGTGTTGGTTAATGCTAGTTTTACGGAGTCAAGACTATGATGCACTTGTAACTTGGATTGATCCACTTCAATTTTAAGTTCTAGTATTCTTCTTTTGAGACATCGATTGTCTATGTATAAGTCAAATAATATCTTAGACTTCTAATTTTAATTCTGATCCAAACTCTCACAAGTGTTTGAAAAAACAAACTTGGTTGTAACTGAGATTGTTATCAATAAAATTATATGCTAATTTATTCTCATTTATGAGACTTGTTGTGTGTTGATTTTCATACTTAAGTTATCTTGCATTTGCTTACTCAATTGTTTTATAAATTCATTTTTCAAGCACATTTTCTATTTTTAAAATTATTTCACACTAAAACATACAGATTTTATAATAGCATCAAATCGAAGAATATATTTCTTGAGGTCTTATTGAGGTTTTTGACAGACTATAAGCCTAGGGTGATAATATTTCCTATCTCACCTATCCTAGTGATATTTCAAAATGCTTGAGTGAGGATATTTCCATTCCTCCCATCAACATTTATTTGGCGAGCATACTGGAGATTTTTTTACTCTCTGGTTCTTTTTCTGTATTTATTTTTCTATTATTTTATTTAATGATTTTTCCTACCCCACAACAACCAAACTTGAGGTTTCGTCTTCCTAACCAAAGAAGTATCACATCAAGTCTCTTTTATTTTATCCTAGAAACTACCCGCACTCATGATATTGAAATCCAAGAACTATGAGAAGTCATTCAAAGGAAGGCTCTTAATCAACCTCCTCAATAGAGAGTTGTATTATGACCACCCAATCTCATTAATCAAGATGAATAAAAGGTCGGCCTTTTGAATTTGATCATTTCTTGAATATAGGAAGGATAAAAGAAACCTTTGAGAATCTTAATCCAAGGCTCTGAAGATCCTTGTATGATTTTGAGACTGAGCTAACAGTGTGTCAAATTCTTTTCCTCCTAGGAAAACTAAATTGACTTCTTCTAGTGGTTTCAGTAGTACTAGAGTCATGAAAAAATCCATCTTATTCCTTAATCAGAAGCATGTATAGTCACTATAATCATGTCCAATCAACCACAAATCCTACAAAAGTTATCAAACAATATGGTTTATTCCGATTTGAAGAGGATGCAAATACTACTTCGTGGCATGTGTCCTCTCCTTTATATTTGGCTCCAGCCACTACTCTTACAAATTTTAAAGACTATTTGCAAAAATGTTTTGGAAATTGAACTATTTCAGTTAATGAGTACTTAGTTTTTTTTTTCAAATGCATGCCATAAAATTGGAGCAAATGAAAATGATAGATGCATGAGACTTTTTGTTAATTCTTTGCAAGAAAAGGTTGTTGTCGATTTCTTTGAACTACTTCCTAAGATATTTATTAATTGGGATGAATTGTTGTATTCATTTAAATCAAAATATGGACAACCTCAAAGTCTAGTATATTTTTTTAAGGATTACAATAATATTGTTTAAAATAAAGGTGAAACAATCAAATATTTTCACTTGTGTTTCACTAAATTATACAATCAGATTCTAGAAATCATTAGGCCACACAATCAAGCTAACTTAATGCATTACTACAATACATTACCTTATATTTATCATCGTAGGTTGTAAGAAATGAATGCTAACAATCTGGGGTCTGCATTACAAACTTGTTTAGAGTTTGAGGAGCAGTTGGCAAGAACAGGGCTCCCTATCAAAGACTATGTCAAACAAACTGACATGTTAACTATGTTACAACTTGTACATGATATGAGTTATAGAATGATTGATTTCAAAAGAAAAGGGGTGACTTCTACCTTCATTGAAACCTCCACCCAGGCTTCCTTAAGAAACCAAACTCATAGTTTTCAACCCAAGGCCATTCTCTCGAGAAGCTGGTGTAATTTTTATGAGGAGAATCATGATGAGAACACTTGTGAAATTAAAAAGAATGTGAGAGAGCGCATATTTGGAAAAAGGATAGACACAACAATTGTTTCCTTAGATTGGTCTCAGTGAGAGGATGTCATGATGGTTGAAACTCAAAACAAATCCTATCATAACAAGGGAAAAGGAGGTCCTCCTAAAACCACTTTTGCTCCTAGTACATCCTCTCAACAAACTAATCCTAAAATCATGAGGAGTACTCAGAATCCATAGATTTTAACCTCATCTTCTTCATCTAAATACAATATCTTTAAACAATTGGCTACTACCAAAGTAGATGCATCTTTATTGGACATGGTGATTGTCCCTGAACAACAAAATCATCTGAAATACTTTATGGAAGGTGAATCTTCCATGTTTCCAGTTTGACTGAAAAACATAATGAAGAATAAATGTATATAAATAAATTAGGTGTATATAATCCTAGAAATTATGTAAAATATTCCTCCTTTTTACGTTTCTGTAAAGATTATGGATAAGATTGTGCATTGATGTCTAATTGATGGGGGATATGGCCCCAATGTTATGTCTAATATTGTCATGGAAGAGTTAGGTCTTTCACGTACCAATGAAAACTCAAAAAGGATGTTATCTTGCAGTAGTCATCAATAAGCCACTATTGGTGAAAGCAAATATGTAACTTTGGTTTTGCGTGATCACCCTAAGATCATGACCACTTGTAATATTCAGGTAATTTATATGCCAGTTAGTAATTATTACATCATCTTGGGAAGAGATTGACAAGCATTAAATGTTGGATATATTTCACTAGATGGGACACGTGTCCCTTCCCAAAAATGGAAAGAATATTATTGTTCTTCGGGTGGGACAAATCTCACCATACATAGAAAGTCTTACACAACCACATGTTAATTACAATGAAGAAGTTATAAGTGTAGGTTCAATTTTTCTAGAGGAAGACAATGATTTTGTTGCACAACTACTTGACCTTGAAGACGGTATGTGGCACGTGCATTTTGATGGTCCATGCTCAAGTGAAGGTATGGAGCTGGCATAGTATTTTATTCACCTGTAAGAAAAATTCATATTTTTTCTTATAGATTAGAATTTGCATGTATGAATAATGTAATAGAATTTGAGGTCTTGGTTCTTGGAATAGAGAATGTATTCAATCGTGGTTGTTATCATATTCTTATTTTTGGGGATTCTGAATTTATTGTAAATCTGGTTAGAAGAATTTACACCCCATCCAATAAATTGCTAAAGAGGTAAACACGGGCAGTTTGGAAATTAATCTATGATCTTCTATCTTTCAACATTACTCATATCAGGAGAATTCTGAATTCTATGGATGATAGGTTTGTTGTTTTTGCAGCTACTCTTACAAGACAATTGCTCCCTGAGAGTTGTGATTATATATTTGTGTCATTATTGTTTGGTATGTGTTATATTCTTTGCACGAGCGTGCAGGGGGGTTTGAAGAATTTTTTTCCTCAGGAAACGTGTCACATTTTTGGGTGGTTTTTCGGCACATGGTTTTTGTCGATGGTTTTCTATTTCCAGTTAAGGAATTAGGGTTGTTGACTAATCCATGTCATTAGGTTAGATTTTTGGATGCCGCTGGCTCCTATATGTATATTGTATTGTAAACAATGTATCATTATGAATGAATATAGAATATGTCGGTTTTCCCCGTTTGGGTTTCCAGGGGGAAAATCTGTGTAATGTTTGTATTTGCCACTGTATATTTTATGTTCTTTTACTGAAAATATGTTTGCAGTAAATATTGTACAAGGTTAAAATCTACATTTGGTATCAGAGCTTTGTTGGCTTTAGGGGGATGCCTTTATGGTCAAGGGTTTGGATCAGGACTGTGATAAGCCTTGTTACAGTGGGAGATCTGTGGTATTGATATTTCAGGTGAAAATAAATGGCAAGAAATTCAAAGATGGAGATCGAGAAGTTTAATGGAATTTTTTTTTAGCTGTGGAAGCTCAAGATGGAAGATTTATTGGTGGACAGAGATTAGTGGATCGCAGTAGATCCAGGTACTGCACCTACAAGAACTTTAGCATATGACTAGGAAAAGTTGCATTGGAAGGCAAAGAGCACAATCTGACTATTTCTCTCAGATTCAGTATTACTGAATGTGTTAGAGGAAGTTACAGCCAAGGATTTATGGGATAAGTTGGGGAAGTTGTATCAGTCTAAGTCCCTAGTAAATAAACTATTCGTGAGAAAGAAATTGTATAACCTAAGGAAGAGATATGGAGACTCGGTGGCAAAACATTTGAATGCCTTCAATATTGTGGTAAGTCAGTTAGTATCTGTTGAGATTAAAATTTCAGATGAAGATAAATGTATCAGTTTATTGTGTTATTTACCATACTCGTGGGATAGTCTGGTTGTGGCCATAGGTAGTAATACGACTTCCTTGAAGTTTGATGAAGTGGTCTCATCCTTGTTGTCGGAGGAGATGAGACAGAAGAATATGGAAGGACAGAGCACAGACGCATTATTTGCAAGAGGATGTTCCCAGGAAAGAAATAGATCTAAGTTCTCAAGTGGGAGATCTAAGTCTAAGGATAGATCTAAATATCTCGGAGATGTGGAAAGAAGGGCACTACAATAAGCAATGTAGATCCAAAGTTGAGAAAAATAAGGGATCTAAAGAATCTCCTTCTACAGAAGAAAATACCTCTAAGGAATAAGGAGGGGATGTGTACTTGGCTTCTTCAAGCACACCTGCAGATCATGAGGAATGGTTGGTTGAATCAAGTGCATCCTTTCATATGACTCCCCACAGGGAGTGGTTCTGTGAATATGAAAGGTATGATGGAGGTAATTTTTTCTTAGGTGATGACTCGACAACCAAAATCATAGGTTGAGGAAAAGTCAAGTAGAGGCTCATAGATTGAAGGATTAGAACACTGCCTGGTGTTCTGCACATCCCAGGTTTGGCCATAAATTTGATTTTTGTAGGAAAAATGGATGATGCAGGGGTAAAAACAATATTTGAAAAGGAAACCTGCAGGATGGTTCGAGGAGAAATGGTGTTGTTGAATGGAGTTTGGTTTGGAACTCTGTATAAGCTGCAAGGAAGCACTATTAGTGATGGGTGTAATAGTTCCATTGTTCCTGATATTGGAGTTGAGGAAGAAAGAACTCCTACAGTCTTTGGAGAAAAGGTTATGTCGTGGCATCAAATATTGGGGCATATCAGAGAGAAGGGTCTTCGACTAACACACAGTAAAGGTATGGTTGAAGGTATGTCTAACTTCTCTCTAGATTTTGATTTATGTTAACATTGTGTATATGGGAAGCATAATTGGGTAAGATTCCCTTCTGGTGCAACGAGGGAAGAAGGAATTTTACAGCTAGTTCACAGTGATGTTTTTGGACCTGTATCGGTCCCATCATTGGGAAAATCTATGTACTATGTCTCATTTATAGATGAATTCTCGAGGAATGCTTGGATATATTTACTTAGGAAGAAATATGAAGTCTTTGATAGGTTTAAAGAGTTTAAGGTTCTTGTTGAGAATCAAACAGAGAAAATAATTAAGGTGTTGAGGACAGATAATGGCGGAGAGTTACGCGGGAATGAATTTGAAGAATTATGTAAGAAGTGTGGTATATCAAGGCAGAAGACTGCTCCATATACACCTCAACAAAATGGAGTTGCAGAAAGGATGAACATGACATTGATGGAAAAAGAAAGGTGCATGCTCAATGGTGTCAGGTTAGGACAAGAATTATGGGCAGAGGTAGTGGGTATTGCATGTTACCTGGTCAATAGATCACCCTCATCAGCATTGGATGACAAGACTCCACAAGAGGTATGGATTGGTAAGAAACCTTCTCTCACACATCTCAAGGTATTTGGTTGTGATGCATATGTTCATGTTCCAAAGGAAAACAAGAGTAAGCTAGATAAGAAGGTTGAAAAGTGTATCTTTATTGGATATAAATATGGTCTCAAAGGTTATAAGATTTTGAATCCATAAACCAAGAAGGTAGTGTATAGTAGAGATGTGGTATTTAGATAAATGAAGGGTGTTGTTAAACAGGAAGTCCTGCCAAGTAAGGAAGAACCGGAGAAAATAGAATTTGATTAAAAGGATGATGAGTCAAACTCTATAGAAGAACAGGAATCAGAAGAAGAAGATCCTCATACTCCAGTATTGAGGATATCGGTTCAAGAAAGAAGGCAACCGGAAAGGTATACTCCATCTGATTTTCGTTCAAATTTTGCTTTGTCTATTACTAATAATGATCCTAGAACTGTCAGGGAGGCAGTGGATTCAAAGGATGGAAATCTATGGAAAATGGCCATGGACGAAGAAATGGCATCTTTGGATCAGAATGAGGCTTGGGATCTAGTGGAGTTTCCGACTGGAAGAAATCCCATTGGCAGAAAATGGGTATTTAAAAATAAGTTGAATGCAAAAGGAAAAGTGGAGAAATACAAATCTCGGTTAGTAGCAAAGGGTTATTCCCAAGTTGAGGGAATTGATTTTGGTGAGATTTTTTCTCCTGTTGCCAAGTTAACCTCTATAATATTTCTATTATATGTTGCTACTGCATCTTATTTTGAATTAGAACATATGGATGTGAAGACAACATTCCTACATGGGGATATGGAAGAAGAAATCTATATGAAGCAACCAGAAGGTTATGTTGTGAAGGGAAAGAAGGAGCTGGTATGCAAGCTGAAAAATTACCTGTATGGTTTAAAACAATCACCAAGGATGTGGTATCAAAATTTTGATACTTATATGTTGGGACTTGGCTTCACAAGAAACAAAGAGGATCATTGCGTTTATTTTAAATTAATTGGTGATCATCTGATTTATTTGGTCTTGTATGTGGATGACATGTTGTTGATAGAAAACAACAAGGAGATTATCCAGGATGTGAAAGCTCATTTATCCTCTAAATTTGACATGAAGGATCTCAGTGCTTCAAATTGCATTTTGGGCATGGAAATTAAAAGAGATCGAAAAAAGAGGAAACTGTGGTTAAATCGGAGAAAATATGTCGAGACAATATTGCAGAGGTTTAATATGCAGGAATGTAAACCGGTCAAGGTTCTTATTATTGTTGGTGTAAAGTTATATGTGGATCAGTGTCCCAAGACACAGGAAGAGGAGGAGGACATGTATAATGTTCCATATGGGAGTGTAGTTGGTAGTTTGATGTATGCAATAATTTGTACTAGACCAGACATTGCACATGCAGTGGGAGTTTTGAGCAGGTATATGTCAAAAACAGGGAAGGAGCATTGGTCATCGGTAAAAAGGGTTTTCAGGTATTTGCGTGGCACTGCTAGCTATGGATTGTGCTACCAAGAAAGACCGAGATTGGACAGAGTGGTGGATATACATGGCTTTGTGGATGCATATTGGGTTGGAGATCTGGATCATATGAGATCTACAAGTGGGTATGTGTTTAACCTGTTTGGAGGAGCAATAAGTTGGACACGAAAAATACAGGTTGTAGTGGCACTTTCAACTACAGAAGTTGAATACATGGTAGCCACTCATGCAAGTAAGGAAGCAATGTGGTTGCAAATATTGTTTTAAGGTATTGGGTTGGTACAACAAGCTGTAAGGATAGATTGTGATAGTCAGAGTGAAATTTTTATGGTGAAGAACCCGACTTATCATTCAAAGACAAAGCATATTGATATTCAATATCACTTTGTGAGATACATGGTTGAAGAAAATAAAGTATTGTTTATTAAGGTGGACACTTTGAAGAATGTTGCAGATTCATTAACAAAATTTGTGAGTATTGAGAAGTTCTCTTGGTAGAGGATCCATGGGAATTGTTGCCCTGGATTGTTGACTATGTAACCCTGTAACCCCCCGTATGCAAAGAAAACAACAAGTGGGATAATGTTGGGTATGTTTTATATTCTTTTCACGAGTAGTAGTGTCTACATTGCGTCGGGCGCACAGGGGGGTTTGAGGGGGGGGCGGGAAATGTATCACATTTTTGGGCAGTTTTTCGACACATGGTTTTTGCCGATGGTTTTCTATTTATGGTTAAGGAATTAGGGTTGTTGACTAATACAGGTCATTGGGTTAGGGTTTTGGATGTCGATGGCTCCCATATGTATATTGTATTGTAAGCAATATATCACTATGAATGAATATAGAATATGTTGGTTTTCCCAGTTTGGGTTTCCAGGGGAAAAATCTATGTGGAATGTTTGTATTTTCCATTGTATATTTTCTATTCTTTTACTGAAAATTTGTTTGCAGTAAATATTGTACAAGGTTAAAATCTACAATTATACCGTCTTTATTTTCCTGATAATGTTGAATCCTGGTAAGTTTTTCCTGACATCGAAAGTATATGTGCCTTTTTTCATAATGAGCCTTTAAAAAATAAAGAGATTATATCTTTAGAAGACAACAAATTTCCAAGGGGATTGACTCCTTTGGAAAGCTCATTCTCATCCAGTTATGTTGGCAATAAAAAAGAAAAAGAAGAGGAGGAATAAAAAAGAAATATAGGAAGTACTATCTTTGTGACCATTGGGACTCAAGAAGCCCCAAAGATTTTAAAGATTGGAACTCAATGTCAATACAAAGAAAAGCATAAATTTACATATCTGTTTCATGAATTTCAAGATGTATTTTCTCGTTCTTACGAGGATTTACATGGTTTTTATCCTAGTATTATTCAACATGCACTTCCTATTAAGGAAGAAGAAAAACTAGTAAGGAAAAGACAGAGACATGTTAATCCTGCACTAGAAGCAACAATTAAAAAAGAGATTGAAAAACTTATAAATGCACACATTATTTTTCTTTATAAGTATTATGAATGGGTATCTAACCTTGTCCAGGTACAGAAAAAGAATGGAGACATAAGATTATGTGTTGATTTCTATGTCTTAAACAAGGCAATTGTTAAAGATAATTTTCCTCTTCCTAACATGGAACTTATTTTATAGCAAGTGGCAGGATCACAGATGATGTCACTTCTTGACGATTTTTTAGGATACAATAAAATTCAAGGGGATTGGAAAGTATAAAAAACACTTTTACCACACGTTGGGGCACCTTCTCTTATGAAATAATGTCTTTCGGTTTAATTAATGCAGGTGATACTTTTCAAAAATATATGCAAGTATCCTTTGACAATCTGATCGATAAAATAATTTAAATTTATCTTGATGACTTAATTGTTTATTCAAGAAACCGAGAAGATCAGTTTGATAATATAAAACAAGTTTTTCTTCGCTGCAAAAAGTTTAGAATGTCTTTGAATCCTACAAAATCTATTTTCGGTATCACTGCAGAGAAACTCATCGAACATATTGTATCTGATTTAGGGATCAATATTTTTCTGGAAAGGGTTATTACAATTCATATTATTCGAGCCCCATCCTCAAAGAAGGAATTCCAATCATTTATGGGTAAGATTAATTTTCTTAGAAGATTCATTCATGATTTTTCTAGAATGGTAAAGCCAATACACAATATGTTAAAGCTAATACATAATATCTTAAAGCAAGATCAATCTTTTTCTTGGAATGATAATACTGAAAATCTTTTGTAGAAATAAAAAAATGTAATGTTCCCAAGCAGAGTTGCCAGGAACTTTAGGGTTGCTACTTGTTTTTGTGAGATGTTTTGTTGAATATTTTGTAGTTTATTTCCCCAGAGTTGCACTAGAACTCATTTCAAGGATTTTTTAGCATATAGATGATATATATGGAACAAAAATATACAAGAGAATAACACAATGAAATAGCCAAAAACTTCAGATCCAACCTTTATTTATCATATAAGTTGACATTCATTCAAGAGATATATAGATATGGAAAATATACGAGAAATATGGAAGTTATGGTTGAACATTCCTCCAAAATACAATGTAATAGAGAGATATGGGTCCTCCTGGACATCCAATGACAACATGCAAGTCTATACAAGATCAAATTATTTCCCTTCTTCAGTCTGGCACCAAAATTTGTCTGAGTTGCACACCACCTAGCTGTAGAGACCCTGAGAAATTCTACCTCTTCAAATCTAGCCTCCAAACCTATAAAAATAGTTGTAGAACTATAGATCAAGAGTTTACCAACATATATGATGATATCCCCCAGGTATACTAGGATATCTTACCCTCCAACTCACTAAATCACCAAGAGACAGTGTGCCCTCCTTCAGAAATTCACCCCAATAAAAAAATAAATCAATATGTAGAGGAATGTTCTTCCAAATGGATGAGAAATGGTGCCCAAGGACCAACAAACACAATTGTAGCAAGATATCCCTCATATCTTCGGTATCTTTATCATATCAAACTCTTCTTCCTCCCATAGTGTGCTCCTATCCTACAGAAATACTATGGATATGTGCCCCGTCTCCACAATACCCCACTGAAGCTATCGGAACTGAATAGAATAGTGAGGGTTGGATCTTTCACCACCTTAGCCAATCTTGGATAAGGAATAGAGGAATATTTCACCTCCTTGCTGATCTCTAGGGTTTGTTTACTCAAAACCCTCAAAACGTCTAAGTTGCAGAGCTCGAAGATGCAAAGTGAAAAACTACGTGAATGAGGAGTGATGCAACCTCCTCTCCTTTTCTACCTCCATCTTCTAATTTCCACTTAAATTATTTAATTGGCTTCTAAGGTTATTTACTTTATTTCCTCATCTTAGCCAATTAGCTTTTTATTTTCTTTTTTTCTAAAGTCACTTTAATAATATAACTTTTAACCCCATAGTGACCACTTGTGTGCCTCTTAGTCCCCTTTTTCCATGAGACTATAGTTTAGAGGGGGGAACTAGACTAATAAGTCTCTCGACACCCCTGTCAAGTGGAGGGGAACATCACAGTCTCCCCTTTTGGGAATTGTTTGCCCATAAGCAATATTGAGTCTGTCTGTTGTAGAACCTGTTCACTTTCCCAAGTGGAATCATCTATAGGAAAAAAATTCCATTTGATCAAATATTCCTTCTTGTCCATGTTCCTTAAACTTTTTTCCCTCACCTCTAATATCTCTTATGGAATCAAGATCATTTGTCCTTCTTCATATACTAGAGGTAATCCCTCATTAGCTAAAATATGTTCCCCCAGTGCCCTTTTAAGGTATGATACATGGAAGACATTATGGATTTTACTTCCCTGTGGTAACTCTAACTTCATATGCAACTACCCCCACCTTTATTTCCACCCTATATGGCCCATAAAATTGGTTTTTGAGCTTCTCAATGCCATTTTTCTTTATGGATGCCTCCTTGTATGATTGGAGCCTCAAATAGACTAAGTCCCCCACCTCAAAAGTATGTTCCACTATATATCTATCTACATATAGCTTCTGTTGGTTTTGAGCTATTTTCAAATGATCTTTGAGCTCTCTAAGTATGTCTCGGCTTTCCTATATACACTCATTATCCATAGTAGCTCTATTATCTCCAAACACCATATCTACAAAAGTGAGGGGATCATAACTATATAAAGCTCTAAAAGGAGACATACCAATGGACATGTGGTAAGTGGTGTTATAGCAATATTCACCCAAGTGTAGCCACTTGACCCATGATTTATGTTGCCTTGTCACATAATTTCAGAGATATCCCTCCACCCACTTGTTGACTATCTCAGTCTGACCATCTGTTTTTGGGTGATAGCTAGTGTTGGGGATTAATTATGTACCCATTAGCCGAAGTAACTCCTACCAAAAGGTGCTCATGAATCTATTGTCCATGTCACTCACAATCATCTTGGGCAGCCCATGCAACCTGAAGACTTCTCTCGAAAATAAATCTGCTACTTTAGATGCACTATAGTCCATGGAGATGGGAAAAAAGTGAGCAAACTTGGTCAAATGATCTACTACCACAAAGATGTATTCCTTAACCTGTGCCTTGGGTAGTCCTGTAATAAAATCCATGGATACACTTTCCCATTTATGCTTTGTAATGGGAAGAGGTTGCAATAGACCTGTTGGGCAGGTATGTTCATCCTTGTTCTGTTGGCATGTGACACACTCCCTGAAGTGGCACATGGCATCCTCCTAGATACCTTTCCAAGCGAATCTCTTTGTTATCTATATATACTCTTTAGTGAATCATTGGTGCGTTGATAGTGGTGAGTTATGCAAATCTTGAAGCACCTTCTTCTTGAACAAGGACTCAGGAACCAAAGAAATCCTCCCCTTATAATATATGATGTCATCTAAAATCTTGTACATGTCATCCTGTATCTATCCATCCATCAACTCACATGCAAACTTATTTTTTGAATACTCTACGAATAGATGTTATTTCCAATCAACTGATAGCTCTTACATGGAATAGGATGAGGGTCTTCTTTCCCTTGAAAAATTATATGTCAAAGTTATAGGCCTGGATCTTACTCACCCACTCTTTTTTTTCTCTCATTGAGGTCCTTCTACTCTAGAAAGTACTTGAGGCTCTTATGATATGTTCTGACCATAAATTTCACCCCCACCAAATATTGTTTGAATTTGGCCAGTGCATGCATTATGGCTAACATTTCCTTGTCATAAATCGTGTATAGAAACTCAGGTCCTCTTAGTTTTCATCTCTCATAGGAAATAGGATGCCTATTCTGCATGAGTACAAATCCAATCCCCTCACCTGATGTGTCACACTCCAGAATGAATGGTTGAGAAAAATATGGTAAAGATAGTATAGGACAAGTGCTCATTACCTTCTTCATTTTTTCAAAGGTCAACTGTGCCTCATAAATCCATATGAATGCACCGATTTTGGTTTAATCAGTCAAAGTTGTGCATATATGAGAGAAACCCTTAACAAAACTCATGTAATAGATACAAATACCTTGATCTTTGTAAGTGTTTTGGGGGTGGGCCAATCAATTATAGCTTGGATATTTTCCTGGTGAACCTGTACCCCTTTTTTCCCAATGATATGTCCCAATTAAAGAACTTCATTCATCCCAATTTCACATTTTTATTTTTTGGCATACAATGATTGTTCTTCCATTATTCTTAAGACCTCATCCACATGCTTGAGGTGATCTTCCCATTTCCTAATGTAAATCAACAAGTCATCAAAGAAAAATAGTAGGAATTTCCTCAATTGTTTGTTGAATACATGGTTCATGTAAGAGCGGAAGGTAGATGGTGCATTGGTCAACCCTAAAGGAATGACAAGGAACTCATAATGTCCATAGTGACATCTAAAAGTTGTCTTGTGTACATCTTGTTATCTCATTCTAATTTGTTGGTATCCAAAGAGCAAGTCAATTTTGGTGAAGTATACTGCACCATGCAACTCATCTAATAGCTCATCTATTTTGGGAATGGGATACCTATTTTTTATGGTTTTCTTATTCAGAGCCCGGTATTCAATACACATGTGCATGGTACCACATTTCTTCTTGACCAATACAACTAAATATGCAAAAGGAATGGAACTTGTCCTAATGTGTCCAATGTCCAACAACTCCTTGATGGCCTTTTCTATTTCATCCTTTAACTTCTTGGGGTGCCTGTATGGTGTAGTGATAATTGGTTTAGCTCCTTCTTCCAACTATATGATGTGTTCAAATCCCATATCTAGTGGTTTCCCTGGGGGAATAGACCCAAAAACCTTCATGTGCTTATCAATTATCCTTTGCATGTTGCATGAATAAAAATGGTGCTTTTATTGGGTGTTTTGAGTGACCACCAGACACTCTGTTGCATAAGTCAAGTCCCCATGTATGAAAATTGCTTCAGTACACTTTGTTGAAACTACCCTGGGTGGATTTTTTTTCATTCCCTTCAAGGTCACCCTCTTTCCTTCTTCAGAGTTGAAGGACATCTCCATGGTCTTGTAATTAGTAGTAATGGGTCCCAAGGTGCTAAGCCATTGAATTCCAAGTATCACATTAGTGTCTGGAAGATCCATCACATATAAGTCTTGGGTTAAGTTGTACCTTCCCAAGGTAAGATTCACTTGGGGAATATACATGTCACAAGGCATGGTACGCCCTCCTGCTACCTCCACCAAAAATCCATCAAAATCAATAGTGGGTATATGTATCTTGCTCACTAAGGATGCATCAATGAAGTTATGGGAAGCTCCACCATCAATCAACACTATGAAATTTTTTCCTTGGAGAACCCCTCTTATTCTGAATGTACTAAATCTTTGCACCCCACTGATGGATGCTATAACTGTTGTCTTAATCCCTAGTTGCTTGCGCACTATCTCCTCTTCACCTTCCTCTTTTATATGCTCTTCATATGTTTGAGTCACTTCCATGTTATGAAGGTGCCCAACATCATCTTCCTCCTCCTCATTATCTGAGAGTACCTCAATGTAGTGTATCTTTCGCTTTCCCATAATATGTGCCCTGGTTCCCAAGGTTCTTTGCAAGTAAAACATAGTTGTTTCCTCCTCAACTCTCTCTTGGTGGCCTCATCTAACTTCCCCTTACCTTTATCTTCAAATGTTGACTCCCTTTTTTTGAGGAAAAGGTGTGGAGTACCTTACTCAATCATTTTCAAATCTTACTTGGCTAGAGTGAGATAATTGGGAATGCCACCTAAGGTTTATAGACTTAAACAAAAAATCATTTGATTCACAAGTAATAAATACTAGGAACTAATACTAGTCTTTTTGTTATTATTTAACTGTTTAAAATAAAGTTTAAAAAAAAGAAGTATATGTATTATGTACAAGACAAAGCAATAAATGAGATATCTATCTGGAAAGGAATAGAATAATACACAAGTGAGACAAAATCAACAATCTAATTTCTTTATTGATTTCATTATGAATTTAAAAAAATAATCATGTTTTCAAACCCCTGTGAGGATCTGGACCAAGATCTGATTTAGAATCCTTCGATGGGCACAGTAGAAAAAGACTCTGACAACAAGAAAGGATTGAGACTAAAAATATGGATCAACTTTTCCACTGAAGCATCATTTACTAAATCTGCAAAATACTCTTTATCAGTCATGAAACTTAATCCACAAACAAATCAGAATACATAGACGGCCTAAGATAAATGATCCACCTTTTTATAACAAGTTGTTGAAGTATATGACTCAATTGCAAATCATGCTACCTTCAATAAGACCTTGTTGTCAACAAGAGGGTTAAGATTTCTAAAAAATTCAGAATGAATGAAAATGATAATCTTAGAAGTATAAGAGCAGACCTTATATCAAAAAAAAAAATTCCTTGCTCTCTCTCCCTTGTCTCTTCCTTTGTAATGAGCTTTTATCTCTTCCAAAAGATGTTGTGATACTTCCAACTACCTTTTTAGTTAACTGTTAATTAACTTAACACAAATTTCAGACAAGTGATAATAAATAATAAGGGTGTATTAAATAGTAACTAATATGTGGGACCCTTCAACTATTCTCTTATCAAAAAGTCCTTTTAATTACAATTCCCTCCTTTTTACTCCATCATTTAATTGAAATATGCCATCAACCAAAATCTACACAATATGTATTTAAAATTTCCCTTGTATCTCCCAAAATCATATATATATAAATAGTCAAAAATGTTTTGGCATCCATAAAACATGTTGGTTGTCCAAAAATATATATGTGTCCATGCTTCCCAAAATAAAACAAAATATCCATCCATAAAACATAAATAAAATTGTCCAAAAAAATTGCCATAGCAATTAAAATCCATATTTACTATGAGAGGCAGTCTGCCTCTTCTCACCACTTGTTGTTTTCTCTGATTTATCTGTTGACTGGACTTTTACAAAAAGGGGCTGATTTGAACCTTGGGGATGAATTTCTCTAAGGACATGTGATTGTGCATCATTATGATGGGCATGAGAAGTGATTGACTCTTAAGACTCCTTAGAGGACTTAGAGGGAGAAAACACTTTCTTTCCTTTATCCGTCGGAAACTTGGGGATGGAAGTGTTGGTCTCCAGTTTTGATCATGTTTTTGCCTATATTATACTCCACAGACCTCCATTTCTATACCCAGTACCACCCCTTTTGGCCTTGTTTTGACATAATTGACATCTCCCTATCATTCAATGGGGATACTTAAGTTATCTTTACGTTTCAAGCTATTTTTATGCATTTTGATGCTTTAAATTGATATTGGAACTAATGTCGCTTGGGTTAGGTACCACTTCTAATTTTGGAACAGGATTGCCAGTACCAGGTACCAACTCGTACCCCGTGGAGTTACCAATGAAGCCGCTCAAGATCTGTGCGTTATGGTCAGAATGGGAGACAGAGAGATTCACATGACAGATGGAGTCATCGCCCACAGGATGATTGAAGGCATAATGATAAAATTGAGTCGTTAATTCTTCATCGTTCACACTTCGTGACACTACGTGTCACGAAGATGTGAAGACCATTTTAAAATTGATTCCAAGCTATTTTCGGATCAGGGATCCGTTTGTCTTTACATATTTTGCTTTAGACTGTTATGGAGGGGGATCTATATATAACCAGGAGGTCGCTCCTAAGAGACGGTTGGATTATGCTATGTTCTAAATACATTTTCGAATATAATCTATCTTGCGTTATGTTATTCTACTGTTATACGATTTGAGCTATTTCTCTGTGGATGGGACGTGAAGTATATACAATGTTTGCGTAGCATGATTGAGTAGTTCTAGTTGCTTCTTTCAGCGTTTGTACCTTTTGGTTGGGCCCGCCAAACAGGATCAAGTCGCTGTGTTACTTTGTCTTAGCTTTAGTTCATTTCAGTGTTTTGGAATTTGCATACAGGATAGCTTAATTTTTAAAGATTAATTGGTCCAGAATCGTGTTTAATCGTTCTTCAACAGAATTGTTTCCCGCATACTGTTATCTTTTACGTTGATGAGTATTGAACGCACGATTGATGCCTGTAGGGTTTAGAACACGAACTAAGTTTGATTAGTTTCTAGTTTTCAATTTGAACATAACTTAGAATTGGAATGAACTTTGCTTTGCTAGATAGTTAGTTACCATGCTTAGTTAGGATAGTTGGATTGCAGTTAAGTTAGAGGAAGCTTCTGGTACCAGTAGGGTAAGTAGGATATTTCTCTGTTTTCCTGTAGACAGACTTAGATTCATTTGTAATGTTCAGATTAAATGCATTTTAGGAAATACTCTTTTTGTCATGGCTTAAATAGAAATGGTGATGATATATGACTGGAAGTAGTGGTGGAATAATCTTGTGAAATCACACTTTTGAACAGAAATAGAAGCACTAGCATTTAAGCATAGGACTGTTTTTTGTTGATGACTTAGATAGGAAATGTTAAGTTTCAGGATAGTCATTAGGATTCAAGTTCTCAGAGTGAGTTTGTGTTTCCTTCTAAGGGTAGCATTCAGATAGTGATTAGAGCCTTACCCGCACATACAGTGTAGCAGCTCAAAGTTTACCAACCCTGGTTTGAAAATTTAGTGTTTCAGGTCATTTAAAATCTTCAATTTAGCAGCCTGACATTTTTGGCGCCGTTGTCGGGGAGTTGTTTAAAAGGTAAGAAGATAATTGTCTTGATTAGTTTTAGGATGCACTTAGTTTGGTGTGGTGTGTTAGCAGGTTGATAATAAGAGGAGCTGTGGAATCAAGGGGTGAAAACCGACATATCAGTTATCACAGGTACTCTGAAACTCAATCTTAGTTTCTTTTCTTTCATTTTAGCATGACTTCATGAGAAATAGAGATCCTAGAGGTAGATTTAGGAGAAATATAAAACCACAAAAAGAAGAAGAAACCTCCACCCAAAAAGCGATAGAAACTGAGACTGAAATTCTGGCTGAGGAAACCGTAGAACAAATCCTAGAACCAGAAAACACCATACATCAGCAAACTCAAAATCTTGGTGATCCAGCCCTGGATGATACAGTTGATCCAGAGAAAATACAAGCCCTTCTTAGGAACCCTAACTCTGTAATTTCACATATAACAACTACAACTGTAAGATCAAAGGCCATAGGATCCTCAAAAGGACCAATAGGATATAACACCTCTGATAGAAAGAATCCAGAAAGGTGGGATTTCACACCCTCACCAAAGAAGGATAAGATTGTTTATACAATCCTTGGTAATCCTTTTACCATGGGGGAAAGAGGAAGAGACTTACATGGGGAACTTCATATTGAAAATGAAGGTGAATAACAAGCAGAGAATGAGTTACCACAAGAGACCACCTTTGGATTTCCTATTTTGGATTTAGTCCAGAATGTCATTATGAAAAATATCCCACTTTCAGCACTACCAACCTTCCATGGGAAAAATAGTGAGGACCCAGATGTCTTTCTTTTTGAGTTCGACATCCTGTGCAGGAGTTATAACTATCTCCTGGATGCACATAAACTGAAATTATTCCCTG